>JAOTOM010003609.1:160000-169947 GCA_034440615.1 Ashinkailepas kermadecensis
GCTGCTTCCGTGAGCGGTCGCCGCATCAGCACCCACAACCGAACGTCACCGGGTGCTCCAATCGTCATGTTTCCGGACAGCTTTCGTGCGGAGACAGTCGAATCATACGAGGAACTGCCACGCCGCCACAGGAGGCACAATCGCTTCAACTAATGACACGCACCGACGTGTCATTAGATCCTACGGTAAGCATCTCAGACGGAGGTGACCGTCTCGCGTCAGTGCCGTCAACAAACTCGCGCCGCTCACGAATTCTCAGGCGGCACCCATCAGCACTGACTGTTTACCACCGCCCAGTGGCCACCAGACCACAAACAATCGCAGGTCGGCATGGCGGGAGGCGCGGCTGGGGCGGTCGTTCCTGCATGAGCGGCGACCTTGGCCGTGTCACCCACGCTACGTGGCGCCGGCATGCCGAGCTGGTGCTAGAGGTGCGCGCGGCCCATACGCACCATGTTCAGCCCGCTTGCGACGCGGAACGGGATGGAAGGTCGGTAGGCCATCGGTATATTATCTGGATGTTTGGTATTTTCCCCCGCCGTGCTTTCAGAGTATCAATTTGGGCCCCGCAATGTGTTGAGGGCCCCGCAGTATTATGTGTTGGGGAAAGAGCAGGGGTCTTTAGTTTTCGTCTCTATAGATTGCCACAAAACGTGTCTCTCCGAGACTGAATTTTCACCATCAATCTTGAACACTAGAATACACCCATGGGATAGATGAATGCGTTTTCTCCCGAGCCTTGCAATGACTAGGCAACTGATCAAATAAGTGAAACACAGCAGGTGTAGTCATTTCGATTTCGATGTCATGCTTCACGTCTAGAAAAGATTCAATATGACAACTATTTCCAACGTTGTGCACGGACAATTTAATCAGACAATGCACATAATTGTAATGTAATATAATGCATTGTAATGTATTTTATGGTGTTATTTTGCACTTTATGCAATTGTTGGTCCATCCACAATAAGCTGTGGCTATTAGAGGCCAGAGTCACATGGCATGGTTGCAGGCTAAAATCATATTAACCAGTCAATCTTCAGAAGTGAAGTAAAAAGCCACACCGAAAAGTCAGTCAAGCTTCTGCACATACGCAACATCGTATCCCTGTCTGACAGTCTGACACACAGTGTCTGACCTTCGATCTGACCCTGTCTGACAGATCAGATCGAAGAAACGGTAGCTATTGGTTGGCGCAGCTATCAGTTTCGCTTCCACTGCTCCTGCGTAGCTCTGCCGAGTCTTGGCCGTGGCCTGAGTTGGTTACGAGTGAGGGATTAGCCTGAACTGACTCACGTCGGTATGGAACATCAGACAACCAGAGAACTCTTGAAACATATTAAAATTATTAAATACGAAGAAGAGCAACACTTCCCTGCCTCGTTTCAAGTCCTAATTTATGCACTCAGATGGAAGCCGGAACATTTTATTTCGATTTTTAGCATTGTGCACCACCATAGTATTCTTGAAGTGCATTCATTGAAGGAGCATGAAGTTTGCGCTGTGAAACGGATGACCAAGAAAGTTGGTTACAATGAAACTCCTATGACCCTGCTTTTGCTGACGTTTGATAGCCGCACTGCTTCAATTTGGAATGCAGCTTGCCTGCCATTCGTACAAGGTCGAGCACACTGATGGATCTAGCCCACCGGTTTCGGTGGGGGGCAACTTTCGGTGCCGACCCATCCCCCCCCCAGTGGCGTGCCTAGGACTTGCGTCAGGGAAGGGTCAAACGGATTTGGAAGGTACCCAACTGAAGGAACCACCACTTTTGGTTTAAAGAGCACCGAATTTCGACCACTATTTTTCAAAGGGGTTATTTTTTAAATAAAATAATTAGTGAACAAATTAATAGTCCTGTGGAGAGGGCCCAATCTACCACCATCGTTTCATAGTCACCGGATTTCAATCCTAACTACCGCACCCTGTTGACAAATTTTTATTTTCGCATCCCTTGATAAGTGACATTACATTGCTGAAATTATACCTGTACAAATCACTAAATAAATGTAAAATTTTCCAATCTCAGGCATTCCAATTAATAACGTTCGGTTCCCAAAACGCCAACGTTCGTGCACGTGTACACCCGCCTTTCGCATTGGACGCATCCGCCGCACTTAGCGCGATTTTACGGCCAGAGGTGAAAAGAGCCTGCTACTCGGCCACGAGCGTAAGCAACAAATATTTGTAAAATATATGCAGTTATGGTGACAACTTACGGTACTGCATTATCAGTGCGTATGGATTATATTCATCATCCGGCTGTTTTGTTTCTTGACCTGCGCCGTCTCGGTTAGTTAGTTAGTTCTTAGGGTTTTGGGGCGCATCAATTACACTGGTCACCTACAGCGCCCTGCGACGTCTCGAGGGTCTTCTTACATCACCCCGTAAGGTTTTCCGCGGATAGTGAAGAAGAAAAAACGGCGCGTGACAGCGCGCCGAAATTTGGCATACCTTTTCCCACATTAATTTGACATGTTGTGTGAACATTTGACGGCAGGTCATTCACGGTCACGAGTTAATTAATATAGGTAAAGTGAGGTCATCTCCAAAAAAGTTAAACCAGTCGTCACGCTTTAACGAGCAAAGAAATTTGAATGCTTGAAATGCTTGAAACTTTCAGCGTTTACTTATATTTAGGAACGTAACAAAATGCACCTTAGGAATCTTTAAGTTTTCGTTTTTTATACTTAACTGTTTTTCACATTTTCCTATCAAGACTAAAATCGAAGATTCTGACAAGGAAAGCAATTTGTATGAGGCTAAGCTTATTTAAAACAACGTTTCTCGGTGTGTTCTGTCCATTGGAAAATAAAAATGTAAAAATCGAAAACTCAAAATTCTGCCAAATTAAAAACAGGTCACTTTGGGGACGAACATTTTGGAACAATGGTCCATTTCGCCTTCATTTTCTGATTCCAATTTTGGTGCAGTATTTTGGAGGCTCTGAGGACCTCCAGTGTTTTTATTTAGAGCTCCCGGTATGTTTACGTAGGGCTACAACGCATGCTTTTAAGGCCCTGCCACTTTTTGCGAGACTCGGTGCATTTTCGGCTTCCCGTTGTACTCTTAGGGTTCCGCTGTGTTTATCTCGGGCTTCTGACGCAAATTTGTGCGGCCTCAGCACGGTTTTGGAGGCCCCGGTGGGAATTATCGGCGTCCCGGCGCGACATTTCGGGCCCAGGCTCATGGTTCTAGGGATCCGACGACAGTTTTCTGGGCTCGGCGGGATTCTTGTGGACCTCTTCTGAATTTTTAAAGTCGGAATCCCGGACTGATTTCTCGGGGACTCGGCGCCATATCTGTGTGTCTCGCTGCGATTTGTCGAGCTGTGGTACGTTTTATTTTTGGGGGCCGCACGCGATTTTAGAAAGCATCTGGTGCTATGTTCGGGACTTCAGAGCGATTTTCCTCGCTCGGACATTTATTTTTTGGAATCCTCCTTATTTTGGATTGCTCTGGCTTGATCTTGTTCGGGATCCTATGCGGTTTTAGGGGCCGCGAGGTGCTTATTTTTGGCCCTCGTCGCCAATTTTTGGAAGCCCGACCCAAATTTTTGTGACTACCGACGAGGATTTGTGGTGCTCGATATTTTGGGGCCCGGCGCGAGTTCGCGGGGCGCGTTGTACTTAGCTGGGGCTCCAGTGCGATTTTGGCGAGCCCCAGTGTAAATTTCCCAGCCCAGGCGTGAGCTTTCTGGAGTATGCTGTATTTATTTGGAGCCCCCGATGTGAATTCTGGTGGCCCTATGCAAATATTTCGGGTCTCAGCGATATTTTTCAGAACCCGTGGACGATTCTTGGGAGTCCACCCCTCTGATGATGGAGGGGTCATTTTCCCATCTGGTACGTCACTGTTGTTTTTCTTTTGTTTTTTTATTTATTCGTTGTAGTACGTCACGAGTTTTTTTTAGCCGATGGCACCCTTCAAAGTATATAGAGTCCCTTCGAATAATTTTATTTCGGGAACCTTTCTTAACTTTCCGGTACTCGGGTCGATTCGATGGAGTCTGGGCTTGATGTTTTGGGGCACAGTTCTATTTTTAAAGCTCCCTGTGCGATATTTTTGGGCCCTGTTACCATTCTTCGAACTCCCGGTGCGATTTATTTTTTCGGTGTCTCGACACGTTTCTTTACCGCGCTCGGACGGGATCTTTGGAGACTTCGACGCGATTTGTCAGGCCGCAGAGTGACATTCCGAGGATAATTGAGTCTTGGGAAGTTTTCTGCTACTTTTGAGGCCATGGCACGACCTTTTGGGTCCACATTGTGATTTTCTAGAGCTGCGACGCGACTTGTGTCATTTGTTGTGATTTGTTTGCGTCATTTGTTGGGATCCCAAGCGCGAGTTTTAGCGGTCTCGACACGTTTGTGGGGGCCCGACACGTTTCGAGGGCTTTTAGCGTGATTATTGGGGCTCGGCACGACTTTTCGGGCCCCCAGCGTGATTTTCAGGGGCCCCGGCGCGAAGTTTTGGGGACCCAGCGGTATTTCCAGAGGCCCTGGTCCCACTTTTGGGAACCCACAGCGTCATTTTGATGGACCCATGAACGATTCTTTTGGCCCCTATTGGGATTTTCATGGACCTCGGTCCGATTTTGAGGTACCGGAGATATTTTCAGGGGCCGAAGCTGGATTTTTAGAGGGCCCGGCGCAATTATCCGAACTCCGGCGCGATTCTTGTGGAGCCCCACAACCTCTCAGATGGGAGCAACTGCCTCTTTCCCCCCCCACCTCGGTGAGCCACTGGCACAATTAGTTCTCTTCATTCCACACGGACATCACACAGAGGATGAAAGGAAGGTAGCACTGGGGGAAATGAGAACGCAAAAGAGCACATATCCTCAAGGGAAGTACCTGAAAATACAATAGTTTGCATAGTTTGCACCTAAATAGTTTGCCACGTACTAGAAAATCTGGTTAAACAGAATGTTCAGATTCATCTTGAAAGGCACAACCTTTTAGGGGATACTCAACATGAATTTCGATCTCAAAGGTCTTGTTTAACTAACCTATTGGAGTTCATGGAGTATGTTACTAAACATAGACAATCAAAACAGGATGGATGTTGTGTACTTGGACTTTAGCAAAGCTTTTGAAAAAGTTTCACATGGAAACTTCATTCATCATTTATCAACTACAGCAACATGGGATTGTTGGAAAAGTTATAGGTTGGATTAAAGCGTGGTTGAGGGGAAGGAAACAAAGGGTAGTGTTAAATAGATGTAAATCTCGATTGGAAGGATGTTCTGAGTGGAGTACCACAGGGCTCTGTTATAGGGTCACTTCTCTTTATCATCTTTGTGAATAGCATTGAGGTAGGGCTGAGGAATAGAGTGTCCAAATTTGCTGATGACATCAAACTGGTAGTAATGACAACTGGGCTAACAGTAGTGATCAATCTAGTAATATTCAACTAGACTTGGAGAACCAAAAAAAGTGGGCTGATCAATAGAAGATGTCTTTCAACTATGATAAGTGTAAGGTCATGCATCTGGGGTCTGGAGGTGAGACTTTCAGATATACAATGGGAGGGGAGGGAGCTGGATGTTATTGAAGAGGAAAGCGACTTAGGTGTCAAAGGACCTTAAAGCAGAAAAACAATGTATCTCAACTAGGAACAGGGCACTCAGAATGCTGGGACTCCTTAATAGGAGTGTAAGACATAAGAGCAAGGAAGTGATTAAAAAAAAACTGTACTTAGCATATGTGGGACTCCACTTGGAATATTCTGTACAAGCATGGAGACCCTACCTAGAAAAAAAAGATATAGATATGTTAGAAAGAGTGCAGCGCAGTCACTAGACTCATCAGTGGAATAGGTAACTTATAATATGGAGAAAGGCTTATGGTATTAGATATGTACTCACTCAAGTATAGGGGATTAAGGGGGACATGATTGAAATGTACAAAATTGTTAAAGGGCTAGATCAGGTCAAATTGAACGATGCTCTTCAGTTTAGAGTATCACATAATGGTCATCAATTCAGGTCAGACAAGTTGAGGTGTAGGACAGTTAAACGACAAAAGGTCTTCAGTCAAAGGGTTGTTGATCAGTGGAATAGGCTGCCTGCTGATGTTGTGGTGAGTTCCTCATTGAATGTACTTAAAAGTAGGGTGAACAAATTTTTTAGACAGGAAAATCTTATTGTTGAGTTATAATTAGCGATGGAGGGGGTGATATTTATAAGTAAGTGTGCACGACACAGACCCCTTTAAGCAAGCATGGATGCAGTTGGAAAATTATTGGTAAGGCATTCAATCCACATGTGTTAAGAGGGATCAAGGGAATAGGGCTGGATAGCTAGAGTAGATAGGCATTGATAGGTGTGTGGGATGTTGGTGGATGGTTTCTTTAGGATGTGGTGATGGTTGGGGTGGGTCGTTTTACCAGGCTTATGGTATCTTTCATTCACAAACTTAACTGGATGGGCCCTTGTGGTTCTTATTAACACGCGCACTGGAGGGGGGGGGCGAAATCCGCCCACCCCTCCGGTTTTTCGCAAATAATTGCAGATTTTACCGGTCCATATACGCGATTTTCGGTGTACCTGCTTAAAAATGAACGGCGCGTCGTATAAAGCAAGAATAATGGAAATCGCCCGAAAATTTTTCAAGTTAGGGTTAAGAGAAAATTTTTCAAGTTAAGGGCCGCTAAAGTCAAAAAAATGTTATAGCGCCAGACCACAAAAATCGGCGCAGATGCGCTCCCAGTATACTGACAAAGGGAAGTGTTCTAGGCAACACTAGGGACTTGTTTGATGCATATTGATATGTTGTATAGTTTCAAGGTCATGTTAGGTCACCAAGGTCAAGTCAGGTCAAGTTCATGACAGGTTAATGGAACCAAACTTGATCAACTGGAATGTTGCCATAAATGCACTACTGGTTGTCATTTGTATTGTTTGTCATTGCGTTTCCATACTTTATTCATGTACTTCACTCCCTTCTTCACGAAGCCGATTGCTCCGAGCTGCCCGACGGAGCAGTCGGGCGGGCGGCCGGTTCCGGTAACTGGAACAGGTAACTGACCTGATAAAGTGGTGCTATATAGGTGACCTGAGGTCAAATGTTGGGTCTAGCATTTGCATTGCATCATTAGTAATGTCCAAAACATCATTGATGCCCATTTTTGAGCATTTAAACACAATCACAGAGATCCATAACGATGACAAGCCAAGCCACGCAAAACCGGAAAATTTTGCCAATCTGACCTCATTTGACCTTGAAGATATTGACCTAGGGTCACGAAAATTGCACACAATAGAGTTCACTACCGTGCCCATCCACCCTGCGAATTTCGTTTCTCCAGCTTTACTAGGAGCCGAGATCTTAGGGGGGGGGGCGGAATCCGCCCCCCCCCCTCCCCGTCTTTCCGGTCATATCCTCACACCCCGTCTCTGGGGGGGGGGGGGGGGGGGTTGATACACCCCCTCTAATCTTCAAACTAAGCGTCGCACCAAAACGAAAGAGGTGTCATCGGAAAGCGCTCGACGAGTAGGGCCAGACACCACCCCCAAAATTTTATCCCCCGAAAAGTGACGTCACTAGGGGGTCTAGGATTTCACGACTTGCATCATGTTTTTTGCTCTGGAGAGTTCATTTTGGGCGAAATTTGAGAGACAAAAACTAAAATTATGTGGAATCAGAGAAGGAAGGCGAAATCGATCATGGCCCTAAAATTCTTGCGCACCAAAATCAAAATTTATTTTTTTGAAGTTTCAAACTTTTGGTTTTCAATTTTCTTTAATTTTTATTTTTCTAATGGGTAGAGCGGACCGGAAAACGTTGTTCGAAGTCAACTTGCTCTCCTAAAAAAAATGCTACTTTAGCCAGAATCTTCGATTTTAGCTATAATGGGCAAATATGCAAAACTAATATGTAATCAAAACGGAAAAAATGCCTCTGGTGCGTTTTGTTTCGTCCCTAAAGATAAGCAAACGCTGAAAGTTTCATTAAAATATCTTTATCCGTTAAAGCGTAGCGACTGGTTGAACGTTTCTGGTGGTGACCTGACTTGACCTTGGCTAACTCGTTGACCCTAGATGACCTGACATACAAATTTTGACACAACATGCCAAATTGATGTGGGAAAAGGTATGCCAAATTTCGGCGCGCTGCCCGCGCCGTTCTTTCACTATCCACGGAAAACCTTAGGGGAGGGGGGTATATCAACCCCCCCGAGATGGCGCGGGTTAAGTCTAAACACTTTATGACTTATGACTTACAACTACAAACCCCAGATACAAATCTGATTGTGAGCAAAAGACAATGAAAAAATCGCAAGATTCTGGGCAAGTACCTACATAGGTATCTAGGCAGGTACAAAGCAAATGGCAAAGCTTGTCTGGTGTTATCGGATTTCAAACCTTTCAGACCAGAAAGTGGTGAAGCTTACCGAAGGCCAATACAACTATTGTCATCACCGCCGGTAAAGTCGTTTGTTGAGACGCACACCTTGCTGCATTTATTCAAGTTGCCTGCAAGTTCTGTATGCATGCGCAGCAACACAGGATGTGTTAGGCTTAGGGACAAGGCACACAAACATGAATACCAGGGCAGTCAGAGGCCAGCAGGAACTTAGGACCACGAGCCAGAGCTAGGCATGCATTGACATGCAGTGTGTGGGTGTGGTTTCTGCAACAAACCCAATCCAATAACAGGTTACACAGATAGCATCCAAAGCCATGCGCAACAACACAAGTACATTCGCGGTAAGCACTTCGACAAGCCATTACTTTATACAAACTCAACAATGAAGTCAAGGTGAGCAAGCCAGCAATGAATAGCCTATAATCAGCATCCAGCGAACAGGATTCCATCTGTCAACCACACCAATCACCCTCGTAGACATAAACGTACCAAAAGTGTTCCAACTCCGCCGGTGATGAATGTTAAGAGGCAATGTGCAGCACACTTTACATGCCACCAATTTACTGACTCTCATGCAACTTTAAATCATGCATTCTTCTTTACTGAAACAGAGAATCACATATAGGACTTGCAACAACTATGATCCAGGAGACTTGAAAGAATGACTAACCCATCGTCAGAGTATTTCATTGTTGATTTAAGTCAACCAAGTCACCAGCAGGAGCTTAAAGTGAGGTGCCCGGTACTAACACCCGAATCTCTCCTACCTGCAAATCCGCTTGTTTTCTCTTATTCAGGATCAAAATACATACCACCTCTTGCTATTTTTTCTTGAAAACAAAAATCCATGTAACCTGTCTCTTCATCTCAGCAACGGCGCGAATTCCACCACCAACATAAAAAAACGTGAGGCTCAACTGGTCACTCGCACAAATCAGCGACACATCCTGTTCAAATTCGGTTTTCGAAATCTGGCTCACTTGGTCCGCTTGCCCGTTGCTGGCTAAACTAAACTCAAGAAGCAATCTGACTAAAATGATTAATGCAACTGCTGATTTTGTCAACTCTTGCTGCAAGCAGAACTTGAACAGCATAGGACCCTTTATCTGATCTACTGTGCTGCCAAGACGTCAACAGCGACGGTCTGTGGTCAACACAAGCAATTATGAAACTAAGTACCACCTCCATGAGGGTCATTTACGCTCGGGTGCGGCAGCGCGTCGACACATTGAAGAGCTGAAGCTGTCGACATTTCTTCAAAAGGGAAACATTCATGGAGCGTTCATAGATCACCGGATACGATAATTTTGCCATTCAAATTATATCCCAAAAAGTTGCTGGATGATCCATGTTAATGTAGATAACATTAATTAACACAAATAAATAACTTATGGATATTCAACTAGGATTGATGAATATTCTGGCAACTCTTCTTACATTGCTGTTTAATTACGCCTTGGTACTCTTGTTCCTTGACTGTCGTGGTTGAGTAAAGATGACCGCCTAGCAGTAACCATTTCCCAAGGACATCTCGCTGAGCCATTCCATCTCACTGGTGGAAGTTCCTCTAGCGAT
>JAOTOM010003610.1:0-169963 GCA_034440615.1 Ashinkailepas kermadecensis
ATACGATACCATGCCCCCAAGAGGTTTGATTGTAGTAGGTAAGTGACATTCTCCTGTACGGAAAATGCATCCCAAAGTTTGTTTTGATTTTAGTTCTTAGGTAGAAAGCTATGTTTTGATTTAGTTCGAAGGTGAAAATAAATTGAAACCCGAAGGCTTTTCATAATCGGTTGATTTTTTTTGTTGGGGGGGAGGGAATTCATCCCTCCACTAAGCCACCGCTGAAGCGCGTGTTTGATCTGCCACTGATACTTGATGTACCGGTAGCCAATGTATGACTTGCCATATTTTCCCTGCAAGGACTTTTATCGGCTCTATGAATATCTGTCAGTGTTACCTGGTTTAGCCGTTCATCGGTGTGCCATGTAATTGGACACGTAAGAGGCAGGTGCAACTGTAGCAAGGTTACTACTGATTTGAGACATACGAACAATATCGATAAGTATAGGGAAAATAAGCATAACGTTCGCTCCCTGTCAGGTGATCAGTGCACTATGCATTCGCACTCGTCATTATTTGTAAAGCACCGCCGAAGTGGAATTCAAGAAGCCTCAACTGAATATATTTATATGGGCGGCGATTAAGCAATATGTACATGCGAACATATAGTAGGAGGTTCGCAGAGTGTGACAAAGGTTAACAAAAACTTTCATACGATTTTGCAAGACTACATACAGTATGTCAGGTTTGTTATCATTTGCTTCCGTACCACTTCTGCCGCAGAAAATACGCCTTGGCCCGGCGTGCAAACGTCGATCTCCCAATAGCCACAGTCAAAAAGTAGCAAGTGTATTCTATGAAAAAATAAAAAGGATGTTAAACAACTGTGCCAGAAATAACCTATCATGCCATCACATGTCAAAAAGGTTAGAACGGGTTCGATGGCTTCCAACTCTGATCTGATTCGAACCTATGTTGAATAGCAATGCTATTCAAAACAATGTCGAATAGCAATGTTTGCATGTTCAATGACAATACGATGACTCTAGACTAGAATATCACATGATTAGCACAGCCTTCGGAGCTCATGCGACTTCTTGCATGACAACCCACACGTCAGTCAAACAAAGAACCTGGATAATCACACAAACAAAACCGAGACAACATTCTTTCGAGATCGCAGACGCCCCCGCCCCTCTTCGGCTGGCGACCTATGCGAGGGAAGAGAGCGCCGAGGGTGGATAGCGGCTGAGGGATGCTAGCAAGTCTAGCACTTCTCCCACTTCTCTATGTCCCTGACGATTGATTTATCTGGGTCCATCTCGCAATGGACGTTCATGATCTTCGTTCGAATGAACCAGTTTGTGTTTCTCACCGACCTCGCCGTTTTTTTGGTGCAGGACGTAGTGAGACACGCACCATAAGCCGACCGCTCCTTCCAGTTTCGCTGCGCGCACTACATGTTCCCCTTCAACGACTACACTCCATCCGTCTTCCTCCTCGATAATGTGCGGGTATGGTGCATGGCCCTCGCCGAGGACCGTGCTCCTCCCCCATCACACGCAGGAGCGAGTTCATGGCGTTGTCTACGAAAATAGCATCAGTCAAATAATGTAGCAAACTAAAGTTGAATTTTGCTTATTATGGAAAATGATCAAGGTGTCAAAGCAAAGCTATCGGAAAAGGGTAGAACAAGATCGCATACCAGTTGTTCAGAGAACGCCCGACTGAGAAAGAACATCCATGATTATGTTGCGTAGGAGCTCTTGCAAAGTACAAGCGATCCCATTGTCTTGTTCCCAAATGTTCTACCGCAATAACAAAAGCTCAGGGAAAATGTAAAATAGCATTCAAGCACCCAAAAGGTGCACGAATGCCACTTTTCATGTCAAATGAAGCATGTTACAAACATACGTTTTTTAAAGAGAATGTACTCCCAATAGTGGAAGAGTGACTTTGTGTGTCGAGGTTATCCCGGGAACGGCCGCTGATCGGCCGACCCTCTCCCTCAACAGGAGATTTGGTCCCATACTCTTTTCCAAATTAGGCCCGTATAAAAAATGTGTTTCTCTGCGTTGGATAGCTGCATCTCTCTGCGTGAGAGTCATAGGTTCAGTCATGAAGTGAAGGCTGAACGTCATACCTCTAATAGCTATGCTAAGAGACAATGTCGGGATTTCGGTTCTCAGCTGACTAATTTTTGTAATGTCTCTGCCCCCTCCCCACCGCTACATTTCCAGTTTTCGGAGATTCCAGTTCAAAATTATGTATCATTAGACAGGTCTCGTAGAGATGCGCCCAACCATTGGTGTCCCGGTGATACTAGGGAACAACATAGCCAGTTGAATGTCCGCAAGCTGTGACCTATTGAACATGTTTGCCACTGTGTAGTAGATGGCACCAATGGAGTACTTTCTTGTCTTGTTACCCACAGGATTGGACACCACAAACTCGTCATAGTAGAATATCAAGAGAATATCTCCAGATTCGGCACTGCTTCGATGCTGAGATCCATCAAAAATGTCACAGTACACCCCAGGCTGGCATCGCACATCCATTTGCAACTCTGTCTCCTCAAGAATTGATGCCAACTGCACACTTGGTGGGATGAACTGGGATACATGCACATCTGATCGTCCCTCTATGGAGCACGGAATGGGTGCCACATATTCCTTTTCAACCTTCGCGTGACACATGAGCTTGTAACTGGTGTCGATCTTTCTCAGTTCCGTCATAGTGCTCACATTTCCAAACATTCCTGATGACTGCGCATTTGGGTTTTGTTTTTTCATATCATCACATTCAGTCACTACATCTTGACATATGTCTTTCATTTTACTCACTATGCTTTGACATATGGTTTTAGGAACAGCCTTAGCTTGCAGAGACATAATGAAGTCTGCCACATCAATGGAGCTGCCCTTGTGGGTTGTTCTGATTGACTCTCGTTCCAAGAGGGTTGGTGTCACTGATGAACAATCTGCAGTATCTATGCCACATCCACCATGGTCACCATCATTGCTTTCTGGTTCCATTTCAAATTCTGACAATGTTTTCTCATCCGTCCTTTCCACCATTTCATGCCAACGATAATGTTTTCTGAATAGGTCGACTCTTCGACATATACGTGAGCATTTGTCACATGCCAAATATAATCTTGGGTCACCTTCATGTGCTCTTGAATGCTTGCAATATTTATGTCCGTTATGAAACTCGATATTACAAAGCATACACTGAAGCATATTGATTCCCTGAAATTCAAGATTGTAAATGTCTAGTGGGTACTTTAATAAAAGGAAGAAATATAGTCCGAATCCTTGCTGGGGTGGCTTATGTACCATGGTTATATTGATGAGCAGAGCTTGTTGCGTGAACCTTGGCCCTACCACCCGATCTGTAAAATCCAGTTTAACGGCAGAATTTCGACAGAGTTTAACGTTCCACCAATGCACCGACACGGTAGCTCCTCCCCGGCTTTATCGCACCAGTTGCCAACTGACCCTCCCGATCGGGGGCTAAATGCGAGCGCGTGCAGCGACTCGAATCCCATCTTGCCAGGACAGGAGAGACCAATGCAGGCCAGCGATCTAGCCAATTGAGCTATCGGGGCAGCTACTTTGTGGTAAATGGTGCAAAAAACCAACATAAATTACTCTGATGTACTTTTTTTTTTTTGGGGGCAGGAGGGGAAAAGGACACATTCATAACTAACGGCCAAAATATCACAAGGTAACAATTAAAACAATCCACAATCACAACCAGAGTATCAAGAGCTCCTGTGTAGCAAACAGCATTGAACAAAGAAGGTCATGTGGGAAAGTGGCAGATGTAGTGCAGCACAGGGCTGGAGAAAGTAGGAACAGAAGAAAATCAGATAGGATGAGCGTTAACCTCGCTGGTAATGCAACGAGCAATAAGCTTGGATCAATGGATCTTTAATTAAATGCAGGGAATTTCGAGAATAAATTCTAGCTTACTATGGCCAGAAAATGTCACAACCAGCGCTTCACAGCTGCATGATAAGTGAAAAGGTGGATTTGGACTGCATTACTGAAGTATGTACTCATGGAAATATTAATGGTGATAGCTTACAGAAGCTTGCATTGGCAGGATATATCATTTGCATACCACAGGAAATCTAAAATAAGGGGGGAGAATTCTAGCAGCTGTTAGACAGCCATGTTAAACCAGTAGGTAGAAAGAATTTCAGTATAATACAAATTTCAGTCTCATTTACAAAGGAAGGAAATAGTCACATCATCTTACTGATACTCAGAAACACGTTTCAACAATATCTTTTTCTCAAAGTGCCATATTGGAACAAAAATACAAATTTCCTGCCTAACCTCTTTTTAAAGAACAATTTTTTTCACCTTAAAATTAAAGAAGATCCAAGTAAAAAACCTACAGCTACCCTAAATTATCCTAACGACTGTGTTTGATTTACGGAGGTAAAATGTGCGCAAAACTTCTTTCCCGAACAACTTAAACTACAATATTACCCTGTTTTCTTGCTTCACTGAGGAAAAACGTGCAATTTTGTGAATGACCCAGACTGCAATAATACCCATAGATGGATGGCCACATCATCACCATGTTAATAATCATCATTGTTTCTAGGTCTCAAATGCACCTTAAAGGACAAATTTAACCAAAATGTCAACCACCATTTTGAGGGTAGGTACGGCACTTCCACAATTATACAATATTCGTGAAGTAGGGTGGCATATACCACTTTCTGAACACTGAACTGACATCCCTCCCAACGGAGTATTGACATCGTACTTCGTGACGGGTCGTTATGTAGTCTTCATATACAATTTCTAAGTCTCTTGTTGATAAGTATCATGCTGATGCTTACCATTGTGGTTTTTTAAAGCACAAACATTTATTAGCACCGTTCCAGGTAGGATTGCCTGCCTATGATGTGGACTGCTATACAACATCAGTTGATAAGGATATATATTATATATTGCTATCACTAAAATATTTACCCCTAAATTAGGTATCTCAAAACAAAGGGAAAAACGCGCACATATGAGCATGCTCTCGAATCTAAATTGTGTTTGAAGAACTTATTATGGCAAGTGATATCGATTCCGTGGCAAATTTCGACATCCTACTGGACTCATTTCGACATCTCACACCTAACGAAAACAAATTATTTTCACGCTGCACTTCCAAGCCTCATGCAATAGTGCATTATGTTGTATTTATCCAGGATCAGTTGAGAATGACTACAAATACGAACTTCAAATGAGTAGGTATGTGGGGCAAATTTTAAAATTAGTTTCAAATTAGGTACAGGGGCATAGCTTGGTGTGTCTTTGAAAAGGCACTTGCCCATCAATCTTGGCTGTGCCCTCCGAATAATTTAGACTTTTAACATGGGACACTATGTGGTATGCCTTCCAATCCGTTTTGGCACACCCATTGCCTTCATGTATTGTGCCTTCACAAACATTTTCACAAATCTGCACCTATGATTAGGTGGGTATCCCTGTGGGTGTTCAGAGATTGTAGCAGCCCTTATTTTTGCAAGTCATTGTCTATTGTCCCTAAGGTAGGCCTTGTGTATGCCCCATGCTTAGACCCAGGGAACTAAGAAGAAATTGTGCTTGAAGGTAATTATTAAATTCTTGGAATTTCTTTCCCAAACTCAATGCTTATGAATGTGATTCACATTATGTGAGCACTTGTTTCCTCTGTAAATGCTTACTTTTCAGTTGGCAGGTAAAATAATACCAGAAAAGGGGGCACTGAGTTGGGTAATGTAGCATTAAAAATCATGTTATTCAAATACAAAAATGTGGCATGACCTAACGTACCTGGCCTAACATACCACGTCAAAAGATAAAAAAATAACCTAGCGCAGATTTGACAAATGTCATCTGACAAACACGGAGTCGTACCTACAGAGGGTGAAAGAAACGTTTCCTACCAAACTTCCGGAAGGCAGTATTGTTTTCACCATGGACGTGAACAATTTATATGGCAGCATTCCGATAAAGGAGGGAATAGATGCTGTGATTCGTCTAATCGAGGACAATCTGGATGACATTTGTCTTTTCGGGATTGGGGTACAGGACTGTGTGAAATTACTAACACATATTTTCAGCAATAACCTCATACGTTTCGGTAACTCCATGTACAAGCAAACAAAAGGAGTGGCTATGGGTAACCGATGTGCACCTCCTTTAGCGATTTCTTTTATGCGCCGCCTTGAGTCGATCTTCTTAGCTTCATATGATTTGAAACCAGCTCTCTACATGAGGTATATAGACGATATTTTTGGTGTTTGGACACATGGCTTGGCCTCTCTGCTCGACTTCTTTGCAGAAATTAACCAACAACACTCCAGCATCAAGTTCACCTTAGAACACACTGGTCATAGCAGTTCGATTCCTTTCCTTGATACGTTGTTTGTAGTTCAGGCTGATGGGAGCTACACCACCGAACTGTACTTTAAACCTATGGCAGCCCACATCATCTTGCACTATGATTCGGCCCACCCGATGGCCACTAAAAAGGCCGTTTTAACATCCCAAATGAGGAGAGCAGCACCGGTCTCCTCCGATACTATTTCATGCGAGCGGAGCCTTGCGAAGATGACAACTCTTTTCCTGGAAAACGGATACCCAGCACATCGGGTACACTCCGCCGCTCGTGCTGTTCACCCTCACAACAGGAGTAGGATAAGTGGGCAACGTCGGCATCGAGCGGGTAGTAATCCCAACTATGTTTACATGAGACTTCCATTTGTCGATGACCAACTATGTCGACAGGTAAACGCAGCCATCCGTTCGTCTCATCTAAACCATGTTAGGGTAGCCTGGACTAGCGGACCTACGCTGAAATCTTACCTGGTCCGCTCAGCCCTAGAAATGCCGCCATGCCCTGCTGGTAGAAGAACGTGCCACACCTGTATCAACGGGCTCAAAGGTAGATGCACGCGAAAAAACGTAGTTTATAAAATAACGTGCAACCGCTGTCTTGGAATATTTTATGTCGGTGAAACCAAACGTAGTATCAGGGATAGGTACAATGAGCACTTGGGAGATGCCAGACTTCGGAGAGCATACACACCTTTAGGCGAACACATGATCGACAAACATTATAACATGGAACACAGCGACACTAACACAAACTTCAAAGTAGAAATTCTAGCAACAGCCAGGGACAACGCTGATCTAAAGGTCCTCGAATCTCTACACATACGTAATCTACGGCCGCAACTAAACACGCAAACGACGTCTTGGTATATCACTTAAATTACATAAACACAAATTATATTTTATGTATTACGCGTTATATTGGATCTATGTCTATATATGTGCGTGAGTGTATGTATCGATATGTATATGGACCATCGGCTCGGCCTTCCTCAGAGGATTCTATCTTGGCATAGTTTGTTTCTGGTTTGGAGTTTCTTTAAGTGTCTGCACCACTGAGGAGGCTTTCCCGCATTCCACGTGTCTTTTGCACGCTTTTTTTGCTGGCGTGCTTTTTTTCAATTGTTAAAACTTGACATTTTATATCACTCCTGACGATGGCCCCTGGCCGAAACGTTGAGTAATAAAGTATAATCCTTAACGTTACTTTTAATGTCAACTCAGCACCTCCTGGTATATTGAAGGTCGTATGCTCTCTTTACACGCAATGTCTAAAACCCAGGAGCATCTAAGAGCCATTCTTCGTTGTATTAAACATAGATACTTCAGTGTATCCCAATTCATTTTTACTTGGGTGTCAGATGTAAAGAACCATATTCTGTCCTTGGCTTGATTTTTTTCTTAATTGAGTCTTCAAAAACAGTTCAGGCTAGCTGAGGTTAGGTTTGGTTTGTCATTTAAATTTTTGGAAAAAAATTGTTAGGAAATTTTCCATTAAAAAATAATTGGTCAATTTGTGCTTTGAGGTGTTTTTTGTTCATTTTTGTTTAATTTCTTCACAATACCATGTTTATGAAGGTGACTAAGATGATAGGACCACTTATTTTCTGTGCAAATGCAACTAAAAAAATTGTTTTTAAAATTTGACACGTTTTCAACATTTAAAAAACCTGAGCTAACCTAGCCTAACCAAACTTAACTCATTTGTTTGCTTTATGGAGGCAAATGCATGTAAAAACTTTTCTTGTTACCACCTTAAAGCACAATAATACTGAAAATTCTCGAATTGTTTTCAGAAAAAAATATCAGAATTTTTTTCTTCTTCAAAAGCAGCTTACGTTAGGTTAGGTTTTTTGTTTAATTTTGAGAGTTATCAGAAAATGAATTTCTTTACATTACAAACATTATTTGTTTTCTCCAAAGGTATGCTATGTTGCCTTTTTTACATTTCTTTTCATGCTATGTTACCTAACTCAAAGCCTTTTTTTGCCATTATTATACCTGAAAAGTAAGCATTTGCACAGAAAATACGTGGTCCCAACTCCCATTATCTTAGTCACCTTCATAAACATGGTATTCCAAAGGTAAATTTAAAAAAACACCTTAGAGCACGAATTTACCAAAGAATTTGATTTCTTGCATGGAAGGTTAGGCTAGGTTAGGCTAGGTTATGTTACATCTTTTCTTCTATATTTTGAACATTACTTGATATGCTAGGTATATTACCCAACTCCAAGCCACTTTTTGGGTGGTATGCATTTGCAGAGGAAATGAGTGGCTACATCATGTCCAGCATATTAAAAACGCTGCATTTAAAAAAATAAAATTCCGAGAAATCAGAAATTACCTTAAACTGGAAATTTGCCACCTGGCAAGAGGAAGTTGGGTGGTGGGGGTGGGATGACCTTACTTCAGAGAGAGAACATTTTCCTTCAGAAGAATGCATCCAACTGAAAATTTAAGGGGTACACTCAAGCCTTCCCAGAGGGGTTCCACCTTCCTCTGGAGGGGGGGAGGGCCGCATTCCCCCAGTGCATTGTAGCCGTCCTTGATTGAATGCCATTCATGTCTGGTGTGATTTATGCATTCACACCTGGTGTGCTATCATGCACTTATCTCTCGGATGCACTGACACAGACCGACAGAAGATCGCAATGGACAGGTCAACATCCGATTTGGAATGTAAACATTTCTGGTATGTGGAGTTTCTAACCCAAATTGGCGAATTTAGACCCATTGAGATACTCAAGTACCTAGGTACCCACTGGCGGATCTAGCCCACCGGTTTGGGGGGGCCAACTTTCGGTTTACGGCGTCAGCCTCCCCCTCCCCCGGGAGGGGGAGGGGGAGGGGGAGGCTGACCAAACAATTATAACAAATTACCTTTAAAATTGGGGATTATTTCACCCGGAACGCTATTTTTTAACCTCAGCAAAGGTTACTGCATTTTAATTCAGTTTACTTTTGTTGGTTTGGGGGGGGCAAAAGACACTATGGTCCCCCCCCTTTGAAGCGCTTGGGGGGGGGGGGCATGGCCGGAATGCCCCCCCCCCCTGGATCCGCCAGTGTAGGTACCTACACTAACTCGACTGAGAAACATGCACACACAGGCAAAACACTCACCTTGCACAGACACAATGCAGAATGAGAACGATGAAGAACGATGGAAGCCAGAGCTACAGCTAGAGCGATGAAATATGCACGTAATTAAAACAAAAGCGATTATGAGCCTGGCAGCGCAGCGCTATGCACAGCGTCAGTCTTGATACAATAATGGCGGCCGTCGTGGCAGAGGCCTCGTGTTCTGGAGCATTCTTACTACGAGCAAAACCATGACTACTAACCAAGTCATCTAATACTACCAGCAAACTCAACTAGGGAATTGGCCAACACAGCTACAAACTGGCCTTACTAATGCTTTACCAATTCAACTAACTATGCCCAGAACTAAGACATCACTAAAGCAAAGACAGCAAGATGTTGGTAGCATTGGTTAGTTATTTTAGTTGATTGACCTTAGTGACCAAGGAGGATACAAACAGCACAACCCCAGCAATAGTCGGTGTAGTTGGGGAGCTTAGTTTTCTTCTTAGTTGCTTGGTAGGGCACCAAGGCAATGACAAAGACATTTATGCCAATTAGTTGCAGCACCTAACCCTGTCGGTGAATCCGTTAGTAGGCATGGTTAGTACTCTTGGTTTTTTGCTCGTATTTCCCTTAGTATTTATCATCGTTGGTCAATTTTTTTTTCAGTGTGGGCAGCAACAGTCCCAAGGCGGTTGTACCTCAACGGTGGGTGCTTTCCCCCAAAAAAACTAGTTCACTTCAGGGAAGAAACCTGTAATGAAAGAAGAATATATGAAACTTCATTGAGTTGTCCCTAAATGTTAAAGGGATTACTTCAATTTGTTGACAGATATGAAGCATGCGAAACAATTATTTAGCAATTTTGCATCAGTTATGTACTTGTTGTCTATTCTTTTTCTTCACGTACTTCACACACTGCCCATTTCCCCTCCCGATCAGTCCGCACCAGCACTGTTTTATGCAGCGCTCACCCCCTCTCCCTTCCCACCCTGGTGCTCACCAACCCCTCCATGCGTAAACGGGACGACCACCCATTCCTTATGCTCCATATTACGCCATTGGTTGTGTTTACATGTGCATGTATGTACATCAAATGGTGTTTAGGGCCTTTCGGAATGATATATATCCAACCATGCACAATTTTACCGGTACCAAAGGCAAACAGTCCCAATTGTTTCTGACCAAATTACCCGAAGATTTGGACTTCTGACATCGCTATTGCGATCATTTTGAACTTTTAACATCCTATAAGTGTATAATGGACCAGTAGAATTCTTTTCACCTATTCAGTTTTGAAATGGGTTCCATAAATTCCGAAAACTTAGGGACAGGGGCAGGATCCGACCCATATAGATTAGAGTCTGAAAGAGCCCTACCGTAATCAGACGTGGATACAGGGGGCACTGGGGCATGCGGTGCAGGCAAGATTGTCCAAAGAGGGCACACACAAATGGTGAAATAGACAAAGCTTTCGGCACGCGAAGCGCATCGGAAATGTAGGTTCTGGCGTGGTGAAAATCTCAAAAGTTCTGCTTTGATCTAGTGTATTTTCGGTTGCTAAGGGGAACGGAGGGGCGGGCCCCACCCCTTGGCTGCATCTCTGCCCCCATGTAAAGGTGGCACCCTCATGACCGGGAAAAGGCACTCGAGGTGTACTCTAGCCCTCTCGGTAGGCTAGAGTGGACCTTCTCTCTCCGCCCCCCCTCCCCCCGCTCAACAGATTTTGTCAGCCAAAAGGCGCCCCTCAGCATACTCGAGTACATCCCCTTCCCTGCCCTCTGCCGAGTTCGACAAATTTTGTGAGCCAAAAAACACGCCTCACAGAGGCATACGCACCTTTGACCCTCCCCTCCCCCCACCACCACAGAACTCGACAGATTTTCAGCCAAAGGCGCCCCACCAGGGACTTTTGCAGTTGCACCCCTCCGAGGAAGTGGCGCCCCTTCAGATGAGTGCCCCCTCCGCTCCCCCTCCGTGAGAATTATTTTATCCACTCTTGACCATAATAGGGCTTAACTTAGGTATGCAAAACATGGGTGGATAAGTTCGAAGATTATTGGTGGGGCCCAATGCATGGAGGCAACAATGATTATTGGTGCTTGTCACGTGCTCTTTGATGTCTTCAACCCCTTCGAAATGTGATCCCTTGAGGACACCCTTGAGCTTTGGGAATAGCCAGAAGTCACACGGTGCTAGATCTGGCGAGTACGGGTGATGTTCCAGGGTTGCAACCTGTCTTTCGGCTAGAAACTGTCGGATGCTGAGGGCGCCGTGTGCGGGAGCATTGTCGTGGTGCAGGATCCATCTCTTGTTCTCCCACGAGTCACGCCTCGAGTGTCGGATCCGTGCAATCAGGCGGCTGAGCACCTCTTTGTAGAAGTGTTGGTTCACGGTTTGCCCTTGTGGCACGAACTCGTGGTGAACCAAGCCTTGGTGGTCAAAGAAGGCAATGAGCATCACCTTGATCCTGGACCTTGACATGCGGGCCTTCTTTGGTCTGGGTGACCCCGCCGTCTTCCACTGGAGGCTCTGCCGCTTGGTCTCGGGGTCATACTGGAAGACCCAGCTCTCGTCTCCAGTGATGACATCGTCCAGGAACTCTGTGTTGCCCTCCAGCTGCTCCAAGACGTCCCGGGACAAGTCCACACGGCGGGCCTTCTGATCATCGGAGAGCAATTTGGGCACCATCTTCGCGCAAATCTTCCTCATGCCCAAATCCTCCCTCAGGATGGTCCTCACTGACTCTCTCCCCAATCCCAGTTCCTCAGCCAGCATTCTTACCGTCAATCTACGATCACTCCGCACCAGTTCCTTCACCTTCTGGATGTTTTCGTCATTTCTTCATGTTGTGGGACGTCCAGGCTTCGGGTCATCCTCCACGTCATCACGTCCACTCGTAAACCTTTTGTTCCACTCGTACACACGTGTACGGGACATTGTTTGGTCTCCATACATATCCTTCAGCATAGAAAGTGTTTCTGAAAGCAGTTTTCCCCAGTTTAACCAAGAACTTGATGTTAATCCTTTGTTCAAGGCTCATGTTGTGACACGGGGCACTGCATAGGAGTTAGAAACACACCTGTGGAAAGAAGGACAATGGGTCAGCTGAAGCGACACTTTGCTCATATAGTGCTGAAATGTTGTGCATCACTATGATATAGTTCATCGGTGTGTGGCTGCTGAGTCGTGTCATCGGCAGCCAATGTCCCGTTTCTTTTTGGTCGCACCTCGTATAGCAGATGATGTGCCAACTAGTACCAAAATACATTCATACTATAGTTTCACTGTGGTTCTTTTACTGTTAACATATTTAACATCGATTTCATTAATATTGCCTATAGTAGAAAATTATAAAGGCTGAAGGCAGTACCGTAACACAATCAAGGTAAGACGTACAATTCGCAAGTGCAAGTTCCTTGCCTTGATATTACATAGACATCTATTATATATGGCCTTACTCCTAGCTGCCATACACTTCAACATTTACATGTATTTTGATTATTGAAGCATACAATTACTGCCACGATACATACATTGCGTGACTGTAGTATGAAATAGAACGTAAAAATTTCCACATTTCAATCGATTTTCACAGTTTGGCACAGCACACAAATATCCAACGTTTTCAGTGAGATGCCTGGGTATTATCGGTGCTGGTATCCAACATAGCAAAATACTTATTTCCATAATGTATTATGGTTGCATAGATACAATAATGAAGTCCACAACCTATTATATCAACTTCAAGTGCTAGAACGCCTGTCAGAATCTCAGAATCCCCAAGAGGATTAGGCGCTCGTGGTGCGACCTGACAAGGTCACACGAGGAGTGATATGAAGAGTGATGATGTGACGAGTAACGAGCGATGCTTGTCATGTGACCTGAGAAGGCACATGACGAGCATGGCAACTAACCCGAGTGGATCTTCAGCTGGGTAACTGCGTAATGGCATTGACAGCACGTTAAACATTGAATTCAAATTATGTCGTTGAACACAAATGGTTCGGTAAGATGGTGGTGCCATGGTATATGTAACAATCTGGGTTTAGCAAAGACACTGATCCCAGCATCTATTCAATGAAGACATTTTGATTAAAAGTACAAAACACCGAATTACAACGGAGACTATTACCAAGGCTTTTCATCGTCCAGTGATGTGTACGTCCAGGCTGAGATTTAAGAACCCTGAAGATAATGATATGAATTTAGGCCACTTGCAGGGTGTATATTTCTGAACACTACTTCCGGTGCAAGCAGTTAAATGGGCATAGGAAACTCGATATTCTGCGATGCACTCCATAGACGTCATAGTTAAGCTATACAATCATTGGGGCATGCGCATGAGCGTATCGAAGGGAGGGGGAATTGGAGCAGTCCCCCTCCCCATCAGAGGTTGTGGGCCACAAATAATCGCGCCTGGGTTCGGAAAAATAGCGCCAGGCTCCCTAAAAATCCTGCTGGTGTCCCCAACAATCGCACCGGGGCCCACAAAAATCACTTTGGAGCCGCCAAAAAGTCGCGCAAGGATCCCTGAAAATGAGGCTGGGGCCTCCCAAAATCCCACCAAGGCCACTGAAAAACACATTGAATGCCTGAAAAATCATCCCGGGACACTAAAAATGATGCTGATGGGTCCAAAATGCGGGATCGGGTCCCTGAAAATACCGTTGGGCTTCCAAAAAGTCGCGCCAGGGCCCAATGAAATCACGCTAAGGCCTTAAAAGATCGGACCGTGCCCCTGTAAATCACGCTATGGGCCAAAAAGTTTCTCCGAACCCCCCGAAGATGACGCCATGCTCGCAAAAAGACTGGCCGGGCCCTCAAAATCACACTGGGTCCCAAAAGGTCGGGCCGGCGCCCCTGATAATCGCGCTGTGGGCACAAAAGGTTTGACCGGGGCTCTTAAAAACCACTCTGGGAGCAGAAAATGTCGTACCGTGGTCCTTGAAAATCACGATGGGAGCCGCAGAAAGACTGTCTGGGCCGCAGAAAATCACGCTGGGGCGCTCAAAAGTTCGCGCCTGGGCCCAGAAAATCACGCTGGGGGCCGAAAAAAAGTCGTGCCGTGGTTCTTGAAAATCACAACGGGGACTCAAAACGTTGAGCCGAGGCCACTGAAAAGTTCGCTGAGCCTGAAGGTACCAAAACGTCACACCCGGGTCCCTGAAAATCACGCTAGGGGCTTGACAGGTAGCACCGGGGCCCCAAAAGTCTCATCGGGAGCACCCAACAAATGAAGCTGAGGCAACGAAAAAAAGACAGTCTGGACATGGAAAATCACTTTGGGCTACTAGCGGTCGATCCAAAAGAAACCAGAACGTGTTGGGCCCCCAAAGACGTGTCGAGGCAACTAAAACTCGCGATAGGCATCCCAACAAATGAAGACATGGTCCAAAAATCGCACTTAGACCCAAAAACGTCGCGCCGCTGCCCTTGGAAATCACATTAGGTGCCAAAAAGTCCCGCCGGAGCCCCACAAGTCGCAGCTGGCTTCCCAAAAATAAATTCCTACCCGGAATGTTACTCTACGGTCACAAAAATTGCATCAGATCCAAAAAACGCGCCTGGCCCCGGAAAAGGGGCCAGGCCGTGCCTTGGAGCACGGAGAAAATGCACCGGGAGACCGAAGAATCGTACCGGGGCCCAAAAGTATCGCGCAAGAGGCTTACAAAAAAACACAAGTCGACCGCCAAGAAATCACAAAAGGACTCCATCGAGTTGACCCGAGCAACGGAAAATTCAGAACATGCCCCGAAAGAAAGTTCCCCAAAGGGCCTTTCTACTCTTAAGGGTGCCATCGGCTGAAAAAAAACTCGTTGAGCAGCCGCAGTGGCATACCAATGGCAAATGTCCCCCACATCTGAAGAGGTGGACTTCCAAAAATCCAAGAATGGCGTCGGGGTCCCCAAAAATGGTTCTGGGGCCCCATAAATTTGCGTCGAGGCCCCAGAATTCGGGGTTATAAATAAATGCAACGGGCACGAAAAATCCTGCACCGTACCCGGAAACTTGCGCCGGGGAACGCCAAATTCGCACTGGGGCCCAGATGAGTACAACACGCTCCTCGAACTAGCGCCAAGCCCCCCAAATATCGCGCTTTGGACCCAAAATTCCTGTCAGTAGTCCCATAAATCCTTGTCGGGGCATCAAAAATTCCCCTCGGGGCTCCAAAAAATTGGCGTCCGTGGTCCCAGCTAAGCACAGCGTGGCCCCAAAATGGCATCGAAACCCGACAAGGATCAAGCCGGAGCCCTCCAAAATAGAGATTCCAAAAAGTAAATGTCCGAGCCAGGAAAATCGCTCCTTAGCTCAAACATACCACCAGGTGCCTTAGCAAATCGCATACCGCACCGAAAAACGTACCGGAGCTCGAAAAATCGCGGAAGTTGAAGAAATTTTGTTTGAACGGCAATACGTACTAATGGTTTCACTTGCACCCGGAAGATAAACCTATTATTACAAAAGAATCCATCAGTCGTGAATAGAGTTCGAAGTCCAGAGTGAAGTGTGAATTTGAAAGTACTTATATACTGCGATGATAGTTCTTTTTTCAATACCACGTGTTGCTGTTAGCCATAGGCGCGTCGAGGGGGCCTGTCCCATCCCCCTTTGCGGTGAATGTTGTGTGTTCACTATTACAATTACCGGGTCCTCTATCCACAAGTGTTCAGCCAAGGTACTTTGCGAAATCCCTGGGTGCGCCCCTGCTGTTGACCATGGCCCCTTCACCTGTTCAGACGTTCCTACGCCTATGCTGGGGCTACGAAAGCTTCAAACACCTTCCCAACTCAGTTTAAATTTGATTTAGCCCCACAGCGCTGAACCAAAGTGGCAACTAAATGTATGTATGACAAAAGATGAAATACCGGTACTACTCCAGGAACCACTGCCACCATCGGGTCGACCCATTCCGTTTCCCTTTGGTGCCCCTGTGGCATCTCTGCCGCAGGTTGGGGGGGGGGGGGGTGAGCAAGTGGCCAGTCAGCTGCAGGCGCTGGTGTCGGATATGCTCGTCTTCTGCAACTGCCGACGGCCGGCCAGCAGCTCTCGCCGAAGCCACCGACACATGTACATGATAAATGTACCGTTACATGTACCACAGTGGTGGCGACGTGAGTTTGACGGGCAACAGGCAGCCGTCCATCCAGAACATTTGCCGTTTGGCTATCATAATATTTCAGAAACGCCCTGATCCTTATGGGTAGGAAAAGCGATGGCATGAGGGTGATGTTGATTTTCTGATGGTGATCGGTGTACCGTTGTTGGCCTTTGGCGGACTCCCTGAGTCAGCGCCCGCTCAGTGTGATGTTAATCTTCTGATGGTGATCGGTGTACCGTTGTTGACCGTTGGCAGGCTCTCTGAGCCAGCGCCCGTTCAGCCCTGGCAGCCGATCGGCAGAGCCGGGCGCCGGTGACGTCAGGGACCGCAGCGCCGTCTCGGCCCGCCGCGCGCCCAGGGGTAAAACGGGCCGACCACAGCTGGCGCACGCGCACCCACCACCCATGAAATGGAGTCGTGTGCTGCTGAGCGGCCACCCGACTCTAAACGGCCGCACACGCCCGCCCGCCGGGCGGTAAATCAACAGCGCACATTTTAATTACTTAATTAGTTTTCTACAGGCAATGATCACTCAATTACGAGCGCACCTGGTCGTCGACCGCAAGCGTGCGTGTGAATCAAACGTGGAGGGTTTTAATCAGCGATCCGATTGGCCGTGGGCATCCACCTGGTTAATTAGGTTAAATTAACTCCCGACACCAGGACAATGGGCGCACTTTGGCTCGGCCGGTGGGCCAGGGGCGGCTTTCATCGCGTCACAGCACCAACGGCTCGGAAACGATGCCCGACGACAATTGGCGGCATCGGCGGTCGACGCGAGTAATGGAGAGCGATGGCGGCGACGGCGACGCGGAGAGGGGCGTCCCGGCGGCCAGTGATCCGGCCAGCCACTCCAGGGAGCTCGCCTGATCACCCCGGGGAGCCGGCCGCCACTCGACAGTGCTGACGTGCCACCACTCACCCTCTGTCCGCTGCACACAGGTCGTGGCGCAGACGCTGCTGAGAAGTCGCGCTGCGCACCCGGCCGCAGCTGGCCGCACCCGGCCGCAGCTGGCCGCAGCTGGCCGCACCCGGCCGCAGCTGGCCGCACCCGGCCGCAGCTGGCCGCAGCTGGCCGCAGCTGGCCGCACCCGGCCGCAGCTGGCCGCAGCTGGCCGCACCCGGCCGCAGCTGGCCGCAGCTGGCCGCAGCTGGCCGCACCCGGCCGCACCCGGCCGCACCCAGCTGGCCGCAGCTGGCCGCACCCGGCCGCACCCGGCCGCAGCTGGCCGCAGCTGGCCGCAGCTGGCCGCACCTGGCCGCACCCGGCCGCACCCGGCCGCACCCGGCCGCAGCTGGCCGCAGCTGGCCGCAGGATCACACAGCGGTCTGCTACATGCAGTGGCGTGGCCAGGACTTGGCCTAGGGGAGAACATCTGAAGAGGGCCCCCTACATACCGAACACCCACCCACTTTTCCGAAACTCCTCGGATTTCGGTCTCTTTTATTTTCGAAGGGGGCCACGACAAATCACAAGGACATAACACCCAATATTTTATATTTTGATGAAAATATTTGTGTGGGGCTGTCTGATGCGCCGAATCCAGCTGTGCAATTTTTATAAAGATCAGGTCAACGGTCAAGGAGTTATAGCCTCGGGAATTTCTGAGATGTCGCCAAACAAGGGTGTAATTTGAGGTCCTTAATACAGTGAAGAACAATCCGAATTGTGGAAAAGTATATATCGGTGAACTCACAATAATCCATTGCATCTTTTGGCTATTTCAGAATATTCATTACGGGCCATTTTAAATCGTGACATTATGACCTAAAGTCACGTGACCTACTTCAGCTATCACAATGAGATTTGAAAAGTGCAGAAATGAAGATCGATGTATTTCCTTATATCTTTTCTTATATCTTTTCTTTTCTTATATATTTTATTATATCTTATATCTTATCTAATATCTTCTTATATATCTTTGGAAGCAAAACATAAAAAAATAGGTTTTTGCCCACAAAAATATATATGTCCGTTTAAAGTCATGCATGCATGGTTGTTTTTGGGCTTGTTTATCGTGGCATGTTTTAATATTTGTTTAGAACAGTATACTACTGAAATACAAGCATTTTGATGTTCGTGGCACGTGATGGGATGAGAATGTAAGTCATCTGATCTTGAGTGCTGTGTTGCACAAGTGTTCTAACTCGTTGTGAGGTCAAGGGCAGAAATGTCTGGCATAAATGGCAGAAATGTCTCCGAATTGTGGTAGGTGGCCCATTCAACGACAAATCGACAAGTGAAGGGGCAAAATTACACTCTACATCTAGATAAAATATTTACATAGGGTTAGCTTGTCTCTATAATCCAGTTGTGCAATTTTGGGGAAAAGCGGAGCAACGGTTAAGGAGTTATAGCATTGAAAATGTTTGACAGGTCACCTAAGTCTTTGGAGACCTAGAACTCAATGAAGAGTAACACGAATTGCACTAAGCTATATGTCACTGAACTCGTCATAATCCACTGCATCTTGTGTCAATTTCGGAATTTTTGTTCACGCGTTTTTTTTATCGTGAGCTTGTGACCTAAGATAACGTGACCTAGTTTGACCTTCGAGACAGTCACAATGCTAATTTGGAAATTCAGGAGCGACGAAGGGTTATTTGTAAAATCCTAGCTCGTCACTTGTAAGAAGAAAAGTACTAGAAATGTTTTCACCTTATGCAATATATTTCTGCCTGAATGTCAGCATATCAAAAATGTACGATCATATTTCACCGACAACACTGAAGGGCGTTTATCACCGCCAATCGCTGTAATATCAACCTTCTGGCATTTTAAACCCAACATTCTAGAAACGAAAAGATGAACCTCACTGACTGAGTAATCGCATTCATCTAGCTTTGGAACAAATTTGACGCGGACGCATCCATTGACAAATGCTGAGCCTCAAATGAATCGCATTGGATCATGAGCCGTCTACATCGGTGTAATAAAATACAGTAACAAAATTACACACTGCAATGCAATACAATAATTTGTTGCAGTACAGTATTATAATGCAATGCAATGTAATGATCTACAGATCTGCAGATCATCCCATACCTTGTCAGAATCCCAGTTCAGACTGATGATCTGTCACTGCGATAATATTAATCAACACATTCGGTATGAGCGCGCACACTAACACGTCTCCCTTGAACCAACTACCATTAACACACGCCCCGCATCGGTAAGCAGTTCATTAACTATTACGGTGCTGTGGGTCACTAATGCGAAATTGTGGTACCTTTGTGTTCCCTTCATCGTGATGGCTTTCGAGAAGCGCTCGATGAGGTGGGTCGTAACGTCCATTGCCTCATGCGTTGATACAAATATGAATTTGATGCAGCTGGCTTGTGCGACAGATACTCAACCATGCCCTCCGCCGTGAGTATCTCGTTGTTAAGTGGTCGCTTGAGGTTCTCTTGAGCCGTGGCACGCTTGGCTGTGCCCCAGATGCTGTCGCAAGCGCCCTTGCCATGAGATGTGACAAAAAGCCACTCACAGGATACCCCAAAAATCTGTCTGATGGTGACACACGTTTACGAAGTCATGCTTATTCGTATATTGCCGTCTGTGAAGTAAATGTTTTTTAAGGTCAGGTACTACGGTCCGAATTTCTGGGAGAAGCCGTTACAGGAACGCATGCACCATGTCGGTGTCGTGCTTTGGGCCGTCAGAGATACAGCAGTAGCTCTGATGTCACAGTACCTCGTCCTCACACCAGTACACTACACACGGTTGCGCGGTACACTGAAACAAATCCTAGTGGAAGCCTTGAGCTGCATCCTGCGCCACAAATGAATAATTTTCAGCAAAATCGTACTAGACAATCACTTCGCCCTCCTTGCCAGTAGCCTTTGCATAGGTGAAGTGCTGACCTTGTTTGTCAACCACAAAGTGGTGTCTGGTCAGCTTCACGGTTTGCTGGTTCAAATATCGCATGCTTTCCTCTTTGGTCTAGAATACTTCTGTGAGTGTACAGCGTTGTATGCTCATGCACTGTTTGTACATACCTAATCTCATTATCCATGTCATCACCTGGGGCTAAATCACCTTCACTCTCTTCTCCTGATTTGTCTGCGAGGATAAATCTCAGGAAGTACATCACCCCGTCTTCACCAGGGCAGTCCTCACAGGTGTGCATCATGCAATCACGGTTTTCCGTGGCACATGCAGCGCGATCGAGGAAGTTGTTGTGAATTACCACCTTGCGATGACCTGCCAACTAGTGGTTGCATCGGATAGCGGTAGGTGGCGCTGGGGCGTATTAGAGCCATGTGTGGCGCGGGTGTTACGAATGTTGGTTTGGGCGTTGGCCGTGCCGTTAACGGGCGGTGTTGGGCGAGGTGCATCCAGTTGACTGACAGTGGTGACGCAAGTGTGTGGTCGTGGTTTAACTCTTGTACAATATTGATTGTTGCGGTTGCAAGGAGCAACGAATACAGGGAACGCGAAGAAGCCATCTTTATCTAATTTAGAGAGACAGAAGGACCTGTAACATTGGTACCGAAACCCGGGATATTTAGATTGAGATGGCTGATTTGTTGCGTCTCAAGAGGGCACGTGCTGCTGCAAAAGGCTGGTTGAAGAGAGCTGCGAACAAGTTAGAAGAGGCAGTAGATCAGAAGACGTGCAACAGCAGTGAGCTACGGATCTTGACACGTGAGTTCGACCGCAGACTTGCGGCATGGGATGAAGCTCAAAGTTTAGTTGAGCTTGAGGTGGACGAGTCACAGTTTGAGTCAGATCTGTCTGAAGCTGGTGAGTTCAGAGATGGTGTTTTGGGTGTTCGCCTCAGGGCTGAGGAACTTTCACCACTTCCTGGAGCCCAGGCTGCATCCTCTGCAGCCAGTCACAGTGGGCCTCAGTCCATGAAGCTACCGAAATTGGACCTGCCAACGTTTTCTGGTGACGTCATCCAGTTGCCAAGTTTTTGGGAGTCCTTTATGGCCTGTGTTCATGGGTGTCGATTTTTGAAAAACATTGGGGGGGGGGCGACGTGTCAACGTACTAGACCCCCCCCCCCCCCCAACCAACCAAAGACTCATCGGATTTCGCCCACTATATTTTCAGACCTCAATAATTCTGATTTTTTATTTGACGATGTGTATGTTTATGTTTATTCAGCATCCTCGCCAACGGGAAAAATCGTCCAGGAACAGGTGAAGTCACATACGCAAAAGAGCAATACACAGTACATGTCAACATAAATACTTTGAGTCATAGCATGCGACTACAATGTCATACAGTGGCACCTCAGCGTCATGTCATCGTCATCGTCATCGTCATCGTCATCGTCATCGTCATCGTCATCGTCATCGTCATCGTCATCGTCATCGTCATCGTCATCGTCATCGTCATCGTCATCGTCATCGTCATCGTCATCGTCATCGTCATCGTCATCGTCATCGTCATCGTCATCGTCATCGTCATCGTCATCGTCATCGTCATCGTCGGTTAGTTAGTTAGTTAGTTAGTTAGTTAGTTAGTTAGTTAGTTAGTTAGTTAGTTAGTTAGTTAGTTAGTTAGTTATTTGGGCTTTAGGGCGCGTCGACTGCTGTGGTCATTTTGCGCCCATAACTCTTGGAGTTAACGAAGCGCAGTAGTATAAAGCTTCACATCGTGGTTAGCCGTCCACCTGGTCCTATTGTGGTACAAAGTTTACATGCGGTGTATATCAACGAGGGCTATATATTGCTGTGAACGACACATCTGATAAAAAAATGCATCAACCGTCCCGATTGGACAGTGGAAGAGTTGTCCGACAGAATATCTCTAAGGGAAGCCACCTGGGCAGATCCAAAGTAGCGTCTACGTTCGTCAGCATAACAAGGGCATGAGATGAGAACATGGCGAACTATCAGTTGTGCCTGACATCTGGAGCACTGCGGTTTCTCGTCGCCGTATAACAAATACCTGTGTGTGGCATAAGTGTGCCCTATGCGGAGGCGGCAAAGTGTCACCTCTTCCTGTCTATATTTGCGCCAGGACGAGCTCCACGGACACAGATGTTGCTTGGTGGCTCTCGGGGCTTGTTCGAAGGCGTCGCATCCCACACTGCCTGCCACTTGTCTTGGATGAAAATAGATGCTTCTCGGTAATGGTCCGTAGCAGGGAGTGGTAATGACCAAGTGCACAGGGCATGTGCTGCTCGCTTTGCCGCAGTATCTGCCAACTCGTTCCCATAAATTCCCACATGGCTAGGGAGCCAACATAGAATCACCCGTTGTCCTAGGCGCTGCATATCGGTAAGACGACACAAAATGTCACGCAGAATAAAATGGATTGATGGATAAAATGTGTCCAGGACCATCAGACTACTTAAAGAATCAGTGAATATAACGTGGCGATCACCATCAGACACCTCGATAAAACATAGCGCTCTTGTAATAGCTACAAGTTCCGACGAGTACACCGATGCGTACGTCGGGAGAGTAAATGAACGGGCGACAGATCCGCAGACAAAAGCGCTGCCCACACCATCCTCTGTTCGAGAGCCGTCAGTATATGTTGCCATCCAATCCTTGAATGTTTCAATATGTTCCAGCGCAAGTGCACGAAATTCTGCTGGAGGGACATCGGCTTTCCTGATTTTCGCGAGAGATACATCCACCTTCGGCGCAATCAGCTGCCATGGGGGTGTTTCCATGTCCTGGGCTCTCCGAATTCCCTGCAGTTGAACTTGACTATTTTGCAGAAGCTTTCGAACTCGCACACCGAACGGGGCGACATTCAGATTCCATTCCCCTGAAAAAAGGGTCCGTAGTCGACGCGAAAAGACATGCGGGTAGGCCGGATGAGCAGGGAACTGGCGGAGCTTGCAGGCGTACCGCATTCCCAACCTTTCTCTGCGCAGACATAGAGGCGGCTCATGTACTTCCGCCACAAGGCTTACGATGGTTGGTTGGTTGGTTTTTTGGGCTTAGGGGCGCCTCGCCTCCGTTGGACGTGCGCCCTAAATCGGCTTACGATGGGTGACGTGAATGCTCCTGTCGCGATGCGGATAGCGGTGTGATGAACAGTGTCCAGTGCTCGTTTGGTGCAACTGCGTGCTCCATCGTAAATAAAACAAACGTAGTCCAGTTTAGACCGTATCAGTGAGCGATACAACAGGATCAGTGAATATCTGTCAGCTCCATAGCTAGTGCGAGATACACACTTTAATATGTTCAGCGATTTAAAACACTTGTCGCGGAGTGTTCTAAAATGTTCTGTATAACTAAGACGTGAATCAAAGGTCACCCCAAGAAACTTCACCACAGGTGGCATCGGTATTTGGTTTCCATACAAACTGGGGCAGAATCCTGCACAGTTACGCCGGCGACAGAAATGCATTGCGGTTGTCTTTTGTGTTGAAAATCTGAATCCATTCAGTGCACCCCATCTTTCAAGTTTCTGAACGGCCAATTGGAGACGTCTCGACATAGCAGATAGTCTAGCTGTACTACACCAGATGGCAAAAAGTTGCGGTGGATGTACGTCGCAAATATCATTTATCATTATCGCAAACAGTGCTGCACTTAAAACACTTCCCTGTGGCACGCCGTTGACCTGTACGAATCTTCTGGATAGCTGGTGGCCAATGCCAACACGGAAATGTCTGTCGGCCAGAAAATTATGTATGAATAACCCCATGGATCCCCGAATACCGCTTTTGTGTATCTTTGCAATAATACCCTGGCGCCAAGTCGTGTCATAAGCAGACTTGTGCTCGACTCAAATTTTGGAATCGGCTCACATTTGACTCATAGATCTTGAGATCCGATTCAACTCATGATTCACAGCAGGTCAAAATTATTTGATTTGACTCAATTCAGACTCAGAGCTACAGAGATCCGATTCAACTCGAGACTCAAACATAAATTTGAATCGATTCAGATCCGACTCAATGTTTATCACTCATAAGCCATATGATTTTGTGTGCACTGCTCACACACTATATATATATATATATATATATATATATATATATATATATATATATACATATAATATATATATATACATAATATAATATATATATTTATATATATATATATATACATATATATATATATATATATATATATATATATATATATATAATGTGAGGTGAAAACAAAGTTATAGCAAAAATAATTTATTTGACAGACAGTTTGATGTCAATCATCTTCATCTGTCTAATTAAAGAAGGGAATCAGTATTTATTCACACTAACGAAGATGCTCCAACATCGAAACATCTGTTGGATATATTATTTTTGCTATAACTTTGTTTTCACCTCACATTATTTATAATTCATCATGCACTGTATTGGTTGATATATAGGATAAATATACAGATAAATAAACGTGCATGTGCATAAGGAAATTGACTCAAACAGATCAACGAAATAAATGGTCGTCAATGCATATGCAAAGCAATGAGTGCATAATACCTCAATCCACATCAGCATGATGTACACACAACCTGAATCACATACCTGACACACATCACCTAACTGCAACATGGCACCCAGGTTCTGCACTACAATAGGTATCTGCACAGAATATGATTGCGTTGGTCTGTTGCCCCCACGAAGTTTGTTTGGTAGCAGGCTTGAAGGTTTCCCTTCACCATTGGTTTACACCCAATTTTACCGACTTTTCTACGCTATCTTGCATATTTTATGGCAATATAGGGTACTTTGACGTATTCTAATTGAAAGACCTATTCTTTAGCTTCATCAAAGGGTATCCTAAATGACCCAGTAATAATCGTCCTGCCCAACAATGTGCCATTTCCGGCAGGCTCACCATCAAATGCCTCCAAAATAAAGGGCTTGTTCCTGATATTGGTAGGCTCCCTCTACCATCCATTTGACATGTTCAAGTTGTCACCCTCGTTCAAGAGCGGAAGAAAGGACAGTCAAGGGGGTGCTAAGTGCTCCATAGCTTCTTCTCCCCATTGGCAGGAGAGTTTCAGTTGAGTTGCAAGTTTCAGGAGGGCATTCCTAGATCACAATGGTGTTGTACATAAATGTTCAATCATGCATGTATCATCAACAATCCGTGCAAGATTCACCAAGGAAGAAAGCATCATGCCCTGGGTCTAGCTGGTCTGGAAAAACTGTTTTCAACAACTGCTGTATGTTAATGTAGGTAGGTAGGTAAATGTTTGGAAAAATAGGCTGATCCTAGATTTTTGGGATCCTGAACATTATCCTTTCCAGAAAATTATTTGTTGTTTTTTCATCTGGAAGTTGAAGTTCCTAAGTTATTAACTTTTGACAACGAACTGCTGTGATCAAGGAAAAGTGCTCAAAATTCACTGAAATGGGTGCAAGTTGAGTTACCATGCATAAGGTTTGAATAAAAATATTCTCCATACTGGATGACTACAAAATATTCCTCTCCAAACGCCGGATTACAATGCACAAATCCGACCTTGTCTATGCATGAGAATAAAATGTGTCGGAACAAATGCTCACTGGAAAGAATGGGAAAAGATTATAACTCACCTGGTGAGTGGAATACAAATATATTTGCTAGGAAGCAAATTAAAGTGACCATTGCGTATGATTTGAGAAAAGTTCTGCAACCAAATTTCTACCATATTTTTTTTTAAACCTCGAATGACGTCATGTGGGCTTGAAGGAACATTTTGATCTACCTTCTTGTAAGGGTAACTTGGGTTTGTTATTTGTCACACAAACCGACGCAAATTATTCAGTGCAAATGCCTGTTCAAAAAAAGTGCATGGTCGTTTCAGTTCCCTATTATTTTTCACAATCACATCCCATTTCTGTGTTGTGTTTCTGGCACTAGAATTGACTCATGCATGATACTGATTGTGAATACCAAGCTTAGCATTAATACTTTTTTTTGTAGTTATTGTTATCCGTTTTTGGTAAATAACTTAAGTACACCTCATTCCTTACTCACTGGCAGCTGATAAGTTGACAATTGTAATGTTAAGCATTAATAATTATACTGTGTTTTTACTCCCTACCTTGTGTCATGGCATACTATTTACAAAGATACATGCTTTATTTCATTTGTTCATAACTTGCATTTGAGTCACAAGACTCAAATGACTCATTGTGATTCAAATGATTGACTCGTGATTCAACTCATTTAAAAAAAGAAAGATGTGATTCAACTTGCGACTCAAGATATGTTTTTGGGAAAAGAATCGATTCAAGTCACGACTCATCCAAAAACGATTGATTCATGAGTCGATTCTCGATTCAACTCGAGTCGAGCACAAGTCTGGTCATAAGCTGCTTCAATGTCAAAAAAGACAGCGCCGACGTGCCGTTTCTGCTTAAACGCTACGCGTACTGCAGTGTCCAGGGTTAAGATGTGGTCAATCGAACTCCGGTTCTTCCTAAAACCGCACTGTGCGTTTGAGAAAAGGTTATGAACTTCTAAAAACCACGTTAGTCCGGTAGTTACCAGTCTTTCCATCAGCTTGCACAAACAGGAAGTGAGGGCTATTGGGCGATAGTGGAGCGGTTCCAGTCCGCTCTTGCCCGGTTTTAACACTGGTATCACCACTGCCTCTCGCCACGCTACCGCGAAATTGCCTTGTTTCCAGAGATGGTTAGAAATGTTTAAAAGTGCTTCGGTCGCACATGGAGGAAGATGCTTTATCATTTCGTTGTGGATGTTGTCTGGGCCTTCGCATACACTTCGGAGCTTCCCCATAGAGGAAGTAAGCTCGGACATTGTAAATGGCTGGTTACATGATATGCTGTCACTCGTGGCAAGGTCAGTGGGGAGCTTTTCACAACGCGACCTGTGACGCAAGAATTGCGGATCCCAATTACTGCCACGGCTACGTTCCGATAAGGCGCCGGCAATTTCGTTTGCAACATCGATAGGTTTGGTCACGTCCATATTACCCATGCGAAGCACGGGTAGGGGAACGGAAGAATGCTGGCCTGCAATGCGTTTTATTCTGGACCATACTTGTGTAGTCGGGGTATGTTTGTTTATTTGGCCCACATATTCTCGCCATGATAGCTTTTTGGCTGATTGTATAGTGCGACGTGCCAGGGCCCTGGCCCTCAGAAAGGCGACCATGTTTCCAGTGTTACTATTTTTACTAAATTTACGATATGCTCCTTTTCTCGCGCGGACGGCGTCTCCGCATTCCTCCGTCCACCACGGGACCGGGCTACGCCGGGGAGCACCGGAGGTGCGAGGTATGCATGCGGATGCAGAACTTAGGAGCAGTGATGTGAACCGTTCTATACTTTGTGGTTTCTCCTGCCCATCAGCGGAGCAAGCCGTTTCTATTTGTGTTGTATATTCAGTCCAATTTGCCTTGCGAAGGTTCCATCGCCGCGGCCTCTGTCCAAGGACAGGACCGCCACGGTATTCCAGCCATACAGGAAAGTGGTCACTTCCCATAGGGTCAGTGTCCACCGACCAATTAAAATATTGCACAAGTTGAGGACTAGAGATACTGAGGTCTAGCGCAGAGGTTTGTCCAGATGGCATACTGAAATGGGTTCTGGTGCCTGTGTTCAAGACACACAGCGACTCATCGTGTAAAAATTGCTCCATAAGACGTCCACGCCCGTTGACATCTTCACATCCCCAAACGGTATGATGTGAGTTGAAGTCACCTAGAATTAGAGCCGGCTCGGGGAGCTGAGAGCAAAGAAGCTTCAGCTCGGCAGATGGAAATGGGGTTCCAGGGGGCAGGTAAATACTGCATAATGAAATCATTTACCGACCAAAGTGCACCCTGACAGCGACGGCTTGAAGGCGTGTGTTCAAAAGTAGTGGATGCGAGGGAACACTATGGTGGATGCCTAGTAGCACTCCACCATGTGAAACAGTGTCAGATGCTACTTCTTTTCGGGGGAGGGTGTAGCATTTCACCTTGATTGAGGTGTGCGGCGACAGCTTAGTCTCCTATAGACAGAACGCCACCGGACAGACCCTGCTTAGCACTGTCTACAAGTCATGGGCACTGCTTCTAGAACCCCTGCAGTTCCATTGTAAAACAGCTTGTATAGAGAGCTATGGTAAAAGGTTAAAACAGGACAGTTCATGGAGAACTAGCCGGGGCCCACGAGTCGGATGCTGTGCGCGCTCGCGCTCTCGGACAGACCCCGCCGGTTGACGAGACTGACCAGGGCGAGACGCGCTTCCGGCCTGCTGCGGGCGACCAGCGGGACTGGTCGCCTGCCTGGGGAGGTGTGGGAGGTGGGCCCATCGCCCTCCCAGTCTCTGCGGTGTGGAGGGAGCTGGCTTGTGGAGTTGGGGACGATGGGGGCAAGCCCCGAAGGCCTGTCTTCCTACATTTGGCGACGTCTCCCTCGACCAGACTCGGGATGTCCGGCCTGAAGCCCCCATGTCGGGAGCTCCTTAGCGGACCTCAATTCCTAGGCGTAGTCGGGTCGTGGACGGTGCAATTACCGGTACCCGGCCGGAGGCCACACCCTTCTCTTCGGAGATGGTAGGTGGGGGTGGGGGTGTTGGGGTAGTTCGGGAGGGTGTAGAGATGGGTTGGGTAGGTTTAGAGTTGGCGATGGTGGTGGGTAAGGATTGGATGTGGGAGGAGGGCTTCCCCATCCTCGTCGTCGGTTCGACGCGACTCTGAGACGTCGGTGCCTCGAGCCCTGGTCCCGGAGAGCTCCTGGAATCTTCCCTAGCGGGAATGGAGTGTTGGGCCAAGGAGGTAGGGAGGGGAGTGTTAGAGTTAGGGGTTGGAGTGGCTGGGGAGGGGTTGGGCTTGGATGAAGATGGACGGGCAGATCTTTTTCCTCGTTGGACCTGGACCCACTCTCCTCCTTGAGGAGTCGCTACAGGATCCTCAGCTGAGAGCTCCCTTATCACCGTCTGGGGAGAGGATGAAACTCTTTCTCCTATCGGTGTGCATTCAATACCAAAGGCAAGCATTATGGCACTGAGCTGAGCTATAAGATGCGAGGCACTCATGTGTGTGTGTAGTTGCATTGGAGACTGTTGTGTGATCTTAGAGTTCAGTTTTACCTTTGCAGCATACGATATTCTCGGATGCGCTACTTCATAAATCTCACGCACCTCACGAAATGTGATCTTTTTTAATCTTTTAATACCAACTATTTCCTTCTCTTTTAAGAAAATGGGGCAAGAGCGATTATAGGCGGTATGGGGTATTTGGTCGGGGCCGCAGTTTGAGCAGTGTGGATACTCCGCTTCACATTTGTCTTGCGCATGCTCTACTGATCCACATCTCCCACATGTCTCTCAGTTTCGACAGTGCTGCGAAGTGTGACCAAAACGGGAGCAACGGAAACACCTCATCGGATTGGGTACAAATACATGGACCTTCACGCGGACATACCCTACAAAGATAACTTCAGGAAGATCCGTCGTGCGAAAAGTTAAGATGATGTTGTTTGTTGGTTGCACTTCTTTGCCTTTTATAATTGAAATTCTTCGCGCCTCTACCACTCCCCACTCTGTTAGGCCATGCACAATGTCAGCGTCCGAAACATCTCGCAGGTCGTAGCAATTGATGACTCCTTTGGAGTAATTTTTGGTACTGTGGGGTTGAATTTCGATGCGTACGGTGTCTATTCTCCTGCCGGTTTCCTGTCGTACAGTGTAAGTTATTTCCGTTGCGTCAAGCGCCCTCCTTGCATCCTCAGCAGTATTAAATTCGACTTCCAGTCCACCGTCTCTGAGCTTTTCACACCTCAATACCGACCCTAGCTGGTCACAAGCCTCCTTCCTTTGGAACAGGGTAAGAAGCGAAAGTTTCATGTTTTCCTCGATGGATTTTATGATCAGAATACGATGTGCAGGAAGACCAGCTTGGAGGCCGGGCCCTCCATGCACTACATTCAGAGTCCTAGGTCGGGTTGTCTGTACCCTACTGGAGGGGGCAGGTGGGTTGTTTTTTGTGTTGGAAGTTGCCATGTAAGTGCGATATGTTTCCGCTCCTCGGGCGCCCCACCACGTAGGAGCCCAACTGGGGGGACGCCTGGGTCCCGCGGACGGGAGGGCGCCAGGCGCCCGAGGAGCTATACGGGGCAGGCGGCGCCTTCGCCCGGCCGGGAGAGAGAGACTCATCACACCGACCGGGATCCTGCACCGCCCACCCCTTGACACCAGCCGGCCGGGCCGGCAGACACTGGGAAGATTCCCAGGTCCCCGGCCCGAGGCGACCGGCCACTTGGCCCGCATGAGGCCCCACGGGCCCGCCCGCCCCTCCGGGATATCTGGGACCAAAGAGGTGTGTTGGTTCCCCGTCACAACTAGCACCGTGCGACGGGGGACCTCAACCTCCAGGACTCCGTCAACCCCGGGGGGCGGGCCGAGGGGGCGCGGCTACCCCGGTAAAACTGAGCTGGTGGGCAGGACCGGGGAAGTTGTCCTACCTGCTCATGATAGGGAGAGTTGGTGTTGCAGGGCCAGGTGAAGGACATGGATGTTGAGATGAGATGGGTATTGGAATGGGAGCGTATGGATGGAAGGACGAGTGAGGCACTCTTAGTCTCACCCCTCGCTGGTAAGATGGTCGCCGGGTCATTGGGGCACGCAATCCTCCCCCCCCCACACCACGGAAAGGTGGTGCCTCGTCAGGGGGCCTCGTCGGAAAGGTGGAATGCCTAGTAATGCGGCTGGCTGGAAAAAATCGATAAATTCAATTAAATGTATTAGTTCTCTTCTTCCCACATTTTCTCGTGATTAAGAAATCCCCAGACACACTGAGCTTTGATGCACCTCATCTCTTTGGTTAAATAAGCTCCCAGATTGGCTACCGAGCCGTGACCATAGCTAGGTGTTCGTTTTTTTACCCGTTGCGTTTTTTCTTCTTCTATGGATGTGTTTTAGGGCTCCAGTCAATTTTTGTTAGGGGCCTGGCACATGTTTGAGACCGGGCTCTTTTTTGTAAGCTTTGTTGCTTGTTTTACACACCGATGATATTTTTGAGGTATCGGCGCGTTTTCGAAGACGCTGATGTGTTTATTTAGTGCCCGGTCTTTTTGTTCATTGTTTACAATCAATTCCCTTTTTGAGGGCCCAGCCTGTTTTTGAGGCCCCGTGTGGTCTCATGGCCCTGGTGTGCCTTGAGGGTCTCCGCTATGCTTTTATTTAGCGCTCCTGGTGTGTTTATTTCGAGCTGTAGAACATATTTTAATGTCCTGTCGCTTTTTTGCGAAATTTGGTACGCTTTGGAATACCGACATTACATTTTGGGATTACCGACGGAATTTTGGGTCCCGAACGCGATATTTTTTGGGGCCCGTGGTCACTTGTTGGGATCCCAAGCGCGAGTTTTAGTGGCAAGGACACGTTCTGGGGCCCAACACGTTTTGTGGGCTTTTGGAGCGGTTATTGGGACCCAGAGTGATTTTCCATGTCGGGACTGTTTTTCGTTTCCCCGGCTTTATTTGTTGGGTGATCACAATGAAACTTTTGGAGCCCCGGTCCGACCTGTCATGCCCCTAGCGTGATTTTCAGGGACCCGGACGAGAATTCTTGGTACCCCTGGGCTCAGCGTGATTTTCAGAGGCCCCAGGCCCGACCGTTTGTGACCTCCGTCGTGATTTTCTTGAACCCCAGCACGACTCTTTTGATCCCCCAGCGTGATTTTCAGGGGCCCAGGGGGAACTTTTGAGGCCCCAGCCTCCTTTTCAAAATCCCCTGCGCGACGTTTTGGCCCCCAATGTAATTTTTCGGGGCCCCCGTGCGATTATTGGGGGCCTAAACGGGATTTTTAATGAGACTGGCGCAATTTTTTTCCGGAGCTCGACGCGATACTTGGGGGCCCCACAACCTGTCGGGGGGGGGGCAACTGCCCACAATGTCCCCTCCCCATTTGGCATGCCACTGTGCCATGCAATTCTGCAACATAAGCATACAGGAATAACTCATCTGTCTCATCACTCATAAGTGATTTCAACTCCCAAGTTCTTCAGACAGTTTGAGGAAAGTAAAACATTCCTACATGGACAGGCAAGGATGGACTATTAGGCAACAGGGATACCATGAAATTCAAATCATAGTACTTTTGCTGCAATACATACCTTCTTTCGCAGTCTGCTTTGGAGATGGATGCGCTCCTGAAGTTTGGTCAGGGTTGGAGTTGGATGTGGATGGAGCAACATGTGGAGGACATTACATGCGGTTCGAAGGACTTCTTTCTGTTTACATTAACAATGCAGGTAATGAAGTAACACTTTCATTAATTGACTTCTATAGTGTCCTGAGTGAGCAGTAGAATCGAGATGGGTTCTTGTGATATACGTTATAGAAGTAAGGTTATAATGGAGCTTTTCGACCCCAATGGGAATGGTATGGATTCACTCCTTAGTGAATCAATACGATAACCTACTAACCATAACAAACATAACCTAATCTAGCATATCCTAACGTCCCTTTGCAGAAAAAAGAAAACAATTTTAAGCAATATATTATGCCAATTTTCTAAATTAGAAAACCGAACCAAACCTATTCTAACCTAACGTCAGCTGCTTTTGAAGGAAAAATTTCCGATTTTTAGAAATTTTTAAAAACATTTTGAAAAATTTTATAACTTGAAAAACTCAACTAGCCTAACCTGGACAAACCAGTATTATTGTGCTTTACGGTGGTAACAAGACAAGTTTTTACACACATTTGCCTCCATATAGCACAAAATTGGGCTAGGTTTCGTTAAGTTAGGTTAGTTTAGGCTTTTTGGAAAAAGAATTCAAAAAAAGTTTCCCAAAAAATTGCAAATTTTGTAAATTTGCAGTTTAAGGTGTTTCTTCCATTTTTTTTGCAGAATACCATGTTTATGAAGGTGACTAAGATGATAGGACCACCTATCTTCTGTGCAAATGCTTACTTTTCAGGTTATGAGCAAAATAATGCCAAAAAAGGCCGTTGAGTTCGGTAGCATAGCATAAAAACAAATGTTTTTTTTTAATGCAACAAAACCTAACCTAACCTAGCTTAACCTACCGTTTGACAAAAATATTTAAAAAAATATGTGAAGCAATTTATTTTCTGGAAATTCTCAACATTAAAAAAGAAACCTAACTCAGCCTAACCTAACCTAAGCTGCTTTTGAAGAAAAAAATTCATCCTTTTGTGAAAATGTTTGTAAAATTTTTGGGAAACTTTTGGGTATTATTGTGCTTTAAGGTGGGAACAAGAAAAGTTTTATGGGCGCTGTATGACCAACGCAGTCAAAGCGGCCGAAAGCCCAAATAACGAACCAACCAACCAAGAACAGTTTTTACACATTTGCCACCATAAAGCAAAGAAATGGGTTAGATTTGGTTAGGGTAGGCTGGTTTAGTTTTTTTAAGTTGGAAAATTTGTCATTTTTTCCAATTAAAAGACATGAATTTGCACAGAAAATAAGTGGTCCCATCATCTTAGTCACCCTCATGAACATGGTATTCTGAAGACAAATTCCCAAACATAAACAAATAAATATCACCTTAAACGGCAAATTTATCAATTTGTTTTTCCTTCAACCGAAACTTATATGTTAGGTTTGGCTGGGTTAGGTTAAACTTATAAAATTTTCCGAAAATAAAATGCTTTAACTATCTCATGCGCAGTGAAATTGAAACATGCCTGATGCTAATTTCTGTAATATAGGAGGGAAATACTGTGACGTCATCAAGGCTTGATGGCGAGCTTTTGTGTACCTTCTAAGGTAATAGTAAATAGTATCGTGGGGTCTTGTATGACTGTAAGGTTTGTCTAGAAAGTCATGTGGGCCATAGCTTAGTACCTATTGCTTTCCTCAGGAATATAAATTATAATGAGGTGTCTATGCGGCTTCTTGCTGACTTTTCTCATGGTTTCATAAGCTGGCAGATTGGCTCACACGTGGCTCTCGTTGGTTCAGTTTGAGACTGGGTTTCCCCATATCAATATTGCATGCATGCACATTGTCATTGGGCATGTAGGTAGGTAGGTACCTAGGTAAATATCAAGCTGATGGTGTGATTAGTAGGCTGCTGAAGATTATTCTAGTTTGTATAGTATTATTCGAGATCTAGGTAAAATGCGATTTTTTGGATTTTTTTTTTAATACAGGGTATTTTAAGGTAACAATCATGATGCGACCACTCATTTTCTCCGCAAATAATTATTTTTCAGTTGGCAAACAAATACACGACCATAATCTTCACTCTGCAAACATAGCACATCGCGTATAATTATCCGTACCTGGTGTGTCACAGATGTGATAAAGAAGACATTCAACACTTCATGCACTCGATTTAATACTCTTTGTCATCGAAAACTTATGTTTCTGCCTTAATTCGACATTATCTCTGAGGTCACTCTTGCAAGGAGAGACGAAGCTGTGTTTTGCTGGGCTGTCGTTGACGAGTGGTAATTACAGCACCACCTGCAAGATTTTGAGAGGTAGGTTTAGACGCCAATAGCAAATCGTGTTCGCGAACGTCCAGTCACTGCTGGAGCTTGGCTCTGTTCAGTTTAAGTCTCTTCAAAGCTTACAAGACGAATTGCTGGTGCACATCCGCAGTTTGGAGGCCCTTGATGTGGGAGGTAATAAGTATGGTGTGTTCCTAACTCCGCTTGTCTTATCCAAGCTGCCGACAGCTATCCGTCTGGAGTGGGCCCGTGATGGGTCTGGCAGGAAAACTGATTTGGAGTGGCTCATGACATTTCTGAGCAGGGAGATCCACCGGCGGGAGCTGTCCGGTGCCTACGATGGCTTGGGCGGAGCTGCAGGTTCTGGTGGCCACCAGCATGGGGGGCGGCACCCATCACCAGGGAGCCGGCTCTCACCAGGGAGCCAGTTCTCACGAGGGAGCTGGCAGTTGCCATCAAGGAGCGAGCGGCCGCAGCCTGCAGCAGAGGAGCAGCAGGCGGCGGGACCGTAGGAGCTTCCAGAGCAGAGGAGCCTCTGCAGCAGCTCTTCAGTCGGTCTCTCATCCAGTCTGCAGCTTCTGCCAGAAGCCTCACCGGATAGATAAGTGTGACGTTTTGTTACGCTTGCCAGTTCGTGAGTGTATGAGGAGAATTAGGCTTGCTGGCCTGTGCCTGAAGAAGGGCCACCAGGCTAGAAGCTGCTATACGAGTGGGCAGTGTGAGTCTTGTCATGGTAACCACAACGCGTTGTGTTGCTATAAGCAGCAAGCCGGCGATGTTGTAAGCGAGGGGATTGCTAAGCCTCGGAGTGTGTCCGGCACTGATCGGTGTGCTGATGAGTCTCACCCTCGGGCTTCCCTGTCGTGCAATGGTGGTGATAACCGTTGCATTGCTCTGCCCACTGCCAGTGTTGTTGGCAGTGTTGTGGTCCATGGCGTGGATAGGCCAGTGTCTGCCACATTGCTGTTTGACAGTGGCTCTGACCAGAGTTACGTGTCCGAGGCCTTGGTGAGGAGTGTCGGTGGGAAGTGGCTCGGCACTGAGCGAGTTTCGTATGCTGCCTTTGGTGGAGGGAAGTCCACTTGTGACCGTGATGTGCGTGAAATCAGAGTGAGTGGTGCTAATGTGTCCTTCCCTACAGTCCGATCCATCAAGGATGTCCAGGTTCTAGTGAGATGCTCTCCCTTGCAGTGTTGTCGTGTTTCCAAGGAGGTGTTCGACTCCCTTCAAGGAGTTGAGCTGGTTGACAGCTATGTCGCTGATCGTCGACTGTGTATTGACATCTTGATAGGTCTGGACCTCTACTGGAGTCTGTTCAAGCAGGGTTCTATTCGCTGCTCAGGAGGTGCAGTCGCCCAGGAGACAGAATTTGGGTGGATTATCTCTGGTGTTTCCACTCCTGTCTCAGGTGCCTCAGGTAGCACCGCATGCCAGCTGCTCACCTTGGGCGACCTCCATGAGGACTCGATACGTAACCTTTGGAGCCTGGAGGGCATAGGCATCAAAGCTGATGAGCCTGTCGGCTCTAAGGTGTTGGATGATTTAAACTCCACTGTCCGCTTCTCTGGTGGCAGGTATGAGGTTACTCTGCAATGGAAGCAGGGTGACGGTGTAAGCAAGCTGGAGAATAACCGTCGTGAAGCTGAAGCTCGTTTGAGTGCCCTCACTTGTAAACTGGATAGGGACCCGGCATTGCAGGAGAGGTACTCCTCAGTTTTGCAGGAGATGGAGGAGACTGGTGTAATCGCTGAGGTTCCCAGCCAAGAGCTCGAGAGCCCTCACCCCACCTTTTACCTGCCTCACATGCCGGTGTTGAAAGATTCTAGCACCACAACGAAGGTGAGGTCGGTGTTCGATGCCTCTGCCTGTGGTCCGAATGGTGTGTCTGTCAACGACTGTCTGGAGGTGGGTCCGTGTCAGATACCCAGCCTTGTGGAGGTGTTGCTCAGATTCAGGCACTGGCGGTATGCTGTGACAGCCGACATCGCAAAGGCTTTCTTGCAGATCCGTCTGAGGAGAGAGGATCGGGACATTCACAGCTTTCTGTGGAACTGTGAGGGCCGGACCCGTGTGATGAGATTTTTGAGAGTGACGTTCGGCGTCTCGAGTAGTAGTTCGTTCTTGTTGAACGCTACTATTCGCCACCACCTGTCCCAGTATGCTCGAACACGTGCCATCACAGAGATGTTAGACAATTTCTATGTGGATGACCTAATCTCAGGTGCTGATGACGAGCGGGAGGCGCACTCGATGCTGACTGAAGCACAGTCGGTGATGGACGACGCTGGCATGACTCTGTCCAAGTGCATGTCGAACAGTCCACTTGTATTCGATATGGCGAACATCGTGGCAGGCAGTAATCAGCCAGAGTGTGTCAGGATTCTAGGGGTGAAGTGGATACCAGACGATGACGTTTTCTCGTTCGATGGTGTGCCGCTTGTACCCACGAAGCATGTCGTGCTGAGCTTCATTGCAAGGCTATTCGACCCTCTGGTGTTTCTTAGGCCGTTCACGATGGTGGTAAAGTTTCTAGTCGATGCGCCCCTAAGCCCAAATAGTCAACCAACCAACCAGGAGCTTTGGCAGCTGGGACTGCAGTGGGATGAGGTGCTGCCCGAGGAGTACTGCTCGATCTTCTCAGAGTGGGTGCATGGCCTCGGTTCCTTGAGGGAGGTCCGGATCCCTCGCTCCTACTCTGACCGAGGGTGGGGTGACACGGTAGGTGGCGTGGAGCTGCATGTATTTGGAGACGCATCTCCTAAGGGTTATGGTGATACGGTGTACCTTCGTACTCCACTGCCTGATGGATCGTACAGTGTATCACTGGTCATGGCGAAGGACACGGTGGCACCTGTCAGAAGGGTGAGTCTGCCTAGGCTTGAGTTGCTGGGTAGTTTCCTCGCTGCACGTTTGGTAACTTACGTGCGACAGGCTCTACGTCTACCGAACAGCACCAGATGTTTATGCTGGACGGACTTGATGGTTACCTTAGGGTGGATCCGAGGCAGTCCGCAGAGATGGAAACAGTTTGTGGCTAACCGGGTGTCTGAGATCCACAACTTGACCAGTCCGTCGAACTGGTCGCACGTGCCAGGACAGGACAACCCTGCCGACCCGACCACCAGAGGGGTGACGGCGGAGCAGCTGATGAGCTCGCCGCTTTGGCTGTCTGGGCCGGGCTGGCTATCTGAGTCCGCTGGTCAGCCTCCAGTCTCGAGCATGTCGGAACCGAATGCGACTGAGCATCTCGAGGAAGAGGTCGTTCTGTTCTCTGTTACAGCAGAGACCCAACAGGGGAAGCTGATTGACGCTGAACGCTGTGGGTCTGCAAAAACTGGTTCGTGTCGTGGGGTGTATGAAGAGATTCATCTGCAATGCACGAATGCCTAATGACAGGCAGAGCCAGGCTCGGCTCTCGTCTGAGGAGGTCGCGGACGACAGGGTAGAGTTGCTCAGGGCCATTCAGCGTGAGGCATACCCCGACGAGATGCGAGACCTGCAGTAGGGTAAGGACGTGTCGAAAGGTTCATCTATGTACGGATTGACGCCGTTTTGGGGAGATGATGGTCTTCTGCGGATTAAGGGCAGGCTTCAATTGTCTGACCTCTCCTATGAGGACAAACACCCTATTCTTCTACCTAAAGGGCGTGTGGCCGAGCTGCTCGTCAGAGAACAGCACGATTTGATGCGACATGCTGGGGTGTCAACTGTGATCCCTGCTTTGCGGGGATCGTTCTGGATAGTCGGTCTGAGGTCCCTCGCCAAAATGGTAAAGAAGATTTGTGCCGCATGTAAAAGGCAGGACGCCAGGGCATGTAATGAGCCTGTTGCTCCACTTCCCAGGTGCCGAGTGACCCAGGCTCCGCCATTTACAGTGACTGGCGTCGATTTCGCAGGTCCACTTTTTATGTAGAGCAGCCGAAGCAAAAGCTCTACATTTGTTTGTTCACGTGCGCAGTAACCAGGGCGATCCATCTTGAACTCACAGGCTCACTATCTTTGGAGGAGTTCATGATGGCACTGAGGCGCTTCGCGGCGAGGCGGGGTTCTGCCAAGCTGCATCCACTCTTACAACGGTGCCATCTTCAAGGGGGTAGATGTTCGGCTGCAAAGCTACTTCGGACACTTGGCTCCGGAGTGGAAGTGTATAGTGCCACTGTCGCCTTGGTGGGGCGGCTGATGGGAGCGCCTCGTTCGGTCGGTGAAGGCCGGCCTCCGGAAGTCACTGGGAACGCGCTGTTTGACTTTGACTGAATTGAGGACTGTTTTGTCAGAGATTGAAGCGTGCGTCAACTCGCGTCCTTTGACAGACAGAGTGACAGAGTGACTGTCGTTGGCGACAGAGTGGACTATGCTAACGCGCCGACGCCTAACCACTTCCTGTTGGGCAGGGGCGCAGGTTTCCAGGCTAGGGTAGCTGAGGACCCTGATAGTGTGTCTGTGCAGAACCTTTCTGAGAGCTAGGGTGTGCGAGAGGAGGTTGAACAGGTTCTCGTCTGTGTGTTCGTCAGAGTACCTGCGGAATTTTCCCCCTTCAGTAAGGAAGTTCTCCTCGCATGGCAAGCTGTCTGGTGGCTCGGTGATGCTCGTACGCGAGGACAACGTTCCCAGGATTGAGTGGATGATGGGTGTTGTCACCAAATTGTATCCTGGTAGGGACGGGCTGAATAGGTCGGCAGAAGTTCGTACGGAGAAGGGTATTCGCACTCGCGCAATTCAGCGTTTGCATGCTCGTTTAGGCCTGTTCATCCTGGTAGGATACTGCCACGACTGTTTTGATAGGATGTGCTTTGATCTCGCATTAGTGATGTTTGCTTGAGCAGACAGTTTCTCTTTGCCATTGTCGGTAGTGCAAGCGAGTTGAAATTGTTTGTAATGCTAGCGAGGTGAGATTGCCAGTAGTGCCAGCGAGTTAAGATTATCGGTGGTGTTAGCGAGCTGAGATTGTCTGTAGTGCTAGTGATTTGCGATTGTTTGATTTATTACTTGTACCATTGTCTGACTTATTGTGTTGCAGAATGTAGATTTATTCCTTGCTGCAACGGCGGGAGAATGTTGTGAATTATCACCTTGCGATGACCTGCCAACTAGTGGTTGCATCGTATAGCGGTAGGTGGCGCTGGGGCGTATTAGAGCCATGTGTGGCGCGGGTGTTACGAATGTTGGTTTGGGCGTTGGCCGTGCCGTTAATGGGCGGTGTTGGGCGAGGTCCGCCCAGTTGACTGACAGTGGTGACGCAAGTGTGTGGTCGTGGTTGAACTCTGGTACAATATTGATTGTTGCGGTTGCAAGGAGCAACGAATACATGGAACGTGAGGAAGCCATCTTTATCTAATTTAGAGAGACAGAAGGATCTGTAACAGAGGTTACGGTATTTGACACCGGGAAGGCCGAGAGCGGATATGAACAGTTTTGGGTTTTGATGATGAGTGCACATGCACACAGAGTGCGTCCCACCGCTGCATGCCAAGACACAATGCTTCGGACGAAGGGCAGCAACGGTAAAGAAGCTGGTGCGAAGGTTTTTAGAGTTCTGCTTGTACAGATCATATATCGCAAATTTCCCAAAGCAAGCCTTTTCTGAACTCTACTTTTGGCTCCAACATGTCGCACCGTGACACGGTCGGTCTTGCCGAGACAGATCCGGCTGATCTGGTCCGACTCATAAAATAGCTTTGCTTTCACTTTGACTGTGTCCGAGACACTCAGAAATTTCGTCGCTTCACAGGCAGCACGTTCAGCGAGAGTAAGCAGTGAGCACTGGGCACCCAAAAACGGTGCTGCCCCTTGTTTGTGCCCTTCCTAATATTTCACTACATTCGCCGATTTTTACTTTCGTGAGTCAATAAATGGTTGTTGCGAATGGTTTCTTGGTTATCGGAATGTGGCTGATATATTGTGGATGCTTCTTTCATTGTAATTCATGGTAAGGTATAACTCATAAATCGCTTACTACCACAATTTGGAGACATTTCTGGCATTTTGTTTAAACCTTGACCTCACAAGTTAGAACCCTTGTGCAACAAAACATTCAAGATCAGATGACTAACATTACCATCCCATCACGTGCCTCGAACGTCAAAAGCCTTGTATCTCAGTAATATACGTTCTAAATACATATTCATACAGACCACGATAAACTAGCGCACAAACAACCATGCATGCCTAATTTTGAACGGATATGTATAGTTTTAGGAGCAAAACCCTATTTTGTATTTTTTGCTTCGAAAGATAAGATATCGAACTTCATTTCTGCACTTCTTCAAATCGCGTTGTCACTGTCCCGGAAGGTAAAATAGGTCACGTGACCTTAGGTCACGTGACCTTAGGTCACGTGACCTTAGGTCACGATGTCACTATTTCAATTACGACGTAAACGAAAATTTCGAAATAGCCAAAAGATGCAGTGGGGCATTGTGAGTTCACCGATATATACTTTTGCACAACTTAGATTGCTCCTCATTGAGTTAAAGACCTAAAAAAATACCCCTGTTAGGTGACATCTCAAAATGCCCGAGGCTATAACTCCTTGACCGTTGACCTGATCTTTATAAAAATTGCACAGCTGGATTCGGCGCAACGGATAACCCCACACAAATATTTGCATCCAAATATAAAATTTGGGGCGTTATTTTGGCCCTTTCACTTGTCGATTTGTTGTGGAATGGGCCAATGGGCCATATATCCTATATATATATATATATATATATATATATATATATATATATATATATATATATATATATATATATATATATATATATGTATATATGCATATATATGTATATATGTATGTATATATGTATGTATGTATGTATATATGTATATATGTATATATGTGTATATTTGTATATGTGTATATGTGTATATATATGTATATATATATATATATATATATATATATATATATATATATATATATATATATATATATATATATATATATATATATATATATATATATATATATTCGGCAAAGATGGCTAAATACGTATGAAAACAAGGCACTGTGCGCCGGAATTGCTAATTCGAGATCTACGAGCATGGTCCAACAGTCTGAAGACCAGAAATAAAAACAAACCATTTAGCTGCCAACAACAACTAAGAACAGAACACCTATTCAGAACAGTAAAGGGACCAATCTCAATGAAGGCATGAATTTTATTAGCTTGAGCAAAAATACGAGTGCTAATCTCCATGGACACAATTGCTTCTTTCTGTAGGCATGCGTTTGATCCGGTAATATTTATACTCAGGATCGAAATAGCTTACCGGACACGCCCCAGCAGCTGGTGCACCAGACTTATTGGAAGTTCTTTCGGTGGCACAATGGACACGGCACGAACCAACACGCCTCTATTTTGAGATGCACCAACACGCCTCTATTTTGCGTGGGAGATGGAGGGAGAAGCATGCATTACGCAAAGCTGACGCGGTTGAAAATCGATTCGAGAATATGAAGATCGAACAATATGAACAGAAATAGCCCGCGGCGGAATATAGAGGAATATTACAGACCGACACTGGACAAAATACTTGCAATTTATATTTTCAACAGACAAAATGAAGCAATTTCGGTTGTGGTGAGTGCATTCCCTATGGAGGTGCTTAACTTCTTACCTTCAACATCTGGCATCAGCTGTTCTCTAGCATGACTGACGTGCACGCTGTTCTTGCTGGCGTTTGATTTGGTGGCCACAAATTGGAGTACACATGGGCATATCAATAATTCCCGTGGTGATCTTAAAGCTGCAAGCACAGGCTATTGTGTTTATTGATATTCGTATCGGTGCGATAAAAACCAAATCATACTTTTCGTCGCAAGCTTTATCACTGAACACAATGAATATTTGTTCGTTTTCCGTCCAACTCCAGTGCAAGGTACCATGCCCAAATAGCCGTTCGTCCCTTCATCTTCAACTTCAACATGAATCCGAGAATGAATCTAGATTTTGGTTGCAAACGGTAGAATTTCTACCACACTTGGGCCGGAGTACATTGCTGAGGAATTTCCTTAAACTTCCAGCCTCGCACCCCGCGGTACTCGGGAAGCGCATTCGGGCACGACCTCTGCCCTGGAACGAAATATTCTGCCGGGCCTGGGCTGTAATCTATAGGCCAATCTCCCAGACAAGGATCCATTAAATCGAGCCATCCGCTCGTGGATTCCCAAAGAAGCCAAATAACGCAGCAAGAATAGAATCAGCCAGTGTTTCCATTCTGATCCCTACCCTAAACATCTAATATCAGCGATCTGGAAGGCGGGGAACCTAAAACCGCCGAGACAAAACGAGTTCCACAAACGAGGCGGGCTCAACAAGACAAGCCAAGCAACCAATACAAGCCCAACGAGCCAGACAAACAGGACCGCCTAGATAGCCAAGCCGACCGAAACGAGCACGAGCATCACGAAAAACATCTGCAGGTCGCTCTCCAAAAATCAATCAGACCGATCACAGAGAGCACGGCAGCCGGGTTCAAGCACAATCAGCTTGACATTTACCAAACCTACAAAAACCAAACGAATACTCAAAATCAGTCACCGTCTGATCGAACCTGCATTGGCACCGTCACCGAGAGCCGCACGACGACGCCTCTGCGACACATGCACCGCTGCTATTCCAGTGGAACGGCATACAGCCCACGTGGTATGCGAGGTACATCAAATATAGGGCACAGTCAATAGCCATCAGGACAGAAGCTCCAGACCTAAGCGCTAAAATTTCATAATAGCCCCCTTAACTGAAACACTCATCACATGCTCAGCACTCTCCATTTCAGGTTCTTTCAAGTGGGTTTTCAAACCTGTAGGTACCAAATTCCGCGAAGATGTTCTGAGAATGAAACGTTGGCACCATTTTTGGGAGCGTACCCTGTGATATTTGCATGCACCTCGGTAAAAATGCAGCATCCATTCGTGCCAATGAATATTCGTTGCAAAGTATTAGCCATTGTATTCCTGCTATGTAGTACATTTTATACCTTATAACCAGTGGCGTCGCCACGAAATTCTTCCAGGGGGGGCAAGGTCTAAAGGGGGCCTCCTGTTACCCGAAAGGGGGTCTCCATTGTGTTAGGGTCTCATATTGTTTTTAGGCTCTTATACTATGGTTCGAGGATGGGGAACATGATTTCATATTGGTTTTTGTTTGTTCTTGGCATGGTGCATCATTTACTCAAAACGCAATAACATTAATCATTTTGGCTGAAAACTGGGCCATACCATGGTATAAATAAGTAATATTTGGATAAATGCATAAGTGCCAAAACAAACCATCGTCTCAATGCTTTCTCGAATCCTCCCGCTGGCCTCTAGATTGCAGCGAGCTGGCGGGGCTGGTGCTAAGCATATCTTACAGATATCTGCCATTGATCAACCCACTTTTAAGTCCTCCAAGTCTAACTGAATATAGCTAGATTCATCACTACTGTTATTTATTCCCATCAGCTTGATGTCATAAGCAAAGCTTGAACGACCATTTCTCAGTCCAAGGACGACAATTTCGTAAAGGTGACAACGAGAAGTGGATTGCATTAGTTTTTTTTAGCGTCATCTTGGGAATTTGTTTATTTTTATAACATTTGGTGCTGGCTGCAAGGCAACTGTCACACGAGCTAAAATATATCCTCAGCGAATAAATTCACGGCAAGAACAAGCATTGAAACCAATGCATAAATGACAATGCAACAATGCAACAATGTCAGTACATACATAATCCAAGCCTTCACATTCCACGCCGTCACGCCCATCGTTTTCGCTGTGCTGTGCCGTTTTATAAATGACGTTGAGAAGGTATGGAAGCTGGGAAGCTCTAATCATGCAGGCTGTTAGTTAGTTAGTTAGTTATTGTGGTTTAGGGGCGCATCGCATGCAGGCTGTAATAACAGAAAAGAAGTTTGTTGGAAGAAAATGCATTTAAAAACATCATTCATCCCATTTCATATGGGGCATGGATGTTGTATTGCATGCTTATGAGGGGTAATTTGTCCCCTCAATGTTGGCTTTTCCCCATGGGCGTATGTTTCGGAAAATTATTGAGGGACCAGTGGAGTACCTATATTTGCGTCAAGCAGGAGGGGGCAAACGGATTTGCAGGGAGGGGGGGGGCGGAGGGCACCTACGCCCATTAAAAAGTCCTTGGATTTCGACCGCTATTTTGTCAAAGGGTGCATTTCGAAATAATATAATTAGTCATCATCTAAATTGTCCTGTGGAGGGGCCTAATCTACCACTATGGTTTCTGATTGGTCGGATTTCAACCCGAACTCCACCACTCAGTTATAAGATTTTATTTTGGTATCCCTTGATAAGTTACCTCACACTGCTAAAATTACACCTATACCACAAACCCGGATCGGTATCCCAAAAAAATCAAGCTGGAGCCCTCCAAAGAAAGGAGAGATTCCAGCAAATAAATGTCAGGGTCAGGAAAATGGCTCTGTTGCACCGAACATTTTTTTCAAGATGCCTTCAAAAATTGCGTATGACTTCGAAAAGCATACCGGATCTCGAAAAATCGAGGTGGGATACATGGCGTCAGAGGTTCAAAAAATCAGGCCGGGATTCGGACTTTTAATAAAAAACAGAAAAGATCCACAAAATCGCGTTGAGCCCAGAAAGCTGGCGTTGGGTCTCCAGAACCACGTGCCTGGGCGCGATAAGTCGCGCTGGGACCCAGAAAAAATCGCACCGAAGCCCCAAAATCATACTGGGGCCCCACAAATGTGTGTCAGAAGCCCCAAATATACACAGCGGGACCCTAAGAGTACAACGTTGCCAGAAAGTACAACTAACCCTCCAAAGCGCACAAAAGTCTCCCAAAAAGCGATAGGGCCTTAAAACATGCGTTGCAGCCCTAAATAATCATACCGGGAGCTCTAATAAAAATACACTGCAAGCTCGCAAGGCGCACAGGGGCCATGAGAACGCACAAGGGCCTGGAAAAGAGGCTGGGGCCACGAAAGGCAACATGGTTCCAAAACGTACAAAACGACCGGAAGCTAAATAAACACATCGGGATCTTCGAAAACGCCCCGACACGTAAAACATACTCGGTGCACAACAAAAAACGCAACAAAGCCCTAAAACGAGCCGGGTCTAGAAGATGTATTAGGCCCATAACTTCAAAGTAAAATGTATTACCCACCACTTTAAAATACAACATTTTACAATTTCAGGCATTGCAGTTCATAGCACCCGGTCGCCACGACGGCAACGTCAGTGCACGTGCACACCCATTTTTCGTATTCGGTGCATTCGCCACACTTCGTGCGATGCTATGGTTTCTGCTAGGGCTTCTGCGTGTTGCTAATTGCTGCCACATGATAGACTTGCACCATATTTGGCGTGATGGAATGATTCGCATGAGCGTTCGCTTCGAAAAGTCGATTGATTAAATTCGATCATTAGTTTCCTACTTCCCACATTTTCTGGTAGCTATGAAATGCGGTTTCCGCTGAGCTTTGATGCACTTCGTATCTTTGCTGCTATCCTCCCAGATTGGATACCGAACCGAGGCCAAGCCTCGGCGTTTTTTTTACCCGTTGCGTCTTTCTTGGTCTATGATTGTGTATTATGGCTCCAATCCATTTTTGTTAGGGGCCTAAATCATTATCGAACCCCCTGCTCGTTTTAGGGTTTGTTGAATTTTTGTACACCGAGGATTTTGACGTGTCAGGGCGTTTTCGAAGATCCCGATGTGTTTATTTAGCGCCGGTCTTTTTGTTTGTTTTGGAACCATGTTGCCTTTTGCGGCCCCAGCCACCTTTTCAGGCTATTGTGCGTTATCATGACCCCTGTGTGCCTTGAGAGCTTCCGGTGTATTTTTTAGACCTGCCGGTATGTATATTTATGGCTGCAACGCTTGTGTTAAGGCCCTGTCGCTTTTTGTGAGACTGTGCGCTTTGGAGGGTCAGTTGTATTTTCGGCCCCCGTTGTGCTCTTAGGGTCCCGATGTGTTTATTTTGGGCTTCTGACGCACACTTGTGGGGCCCAAGTACAATTTTGGGGCTTCGGTACGATGTTTCTAGATCCCAGAGTGGCTTATCGCACCCAGGCGCGTGGTTCCGGAGACCCAACCCCAGTTTTCTGGGCTCAATACGATTTTGTGAAACTTTTCTGATTTTTTTTAAAGTCGGTATCCCGGCCTGATTTCTCGAGCACTTGGCGCCATGTTTTTGTATCCCACCTCGATTGTTCGAGATCCGGTTTGTTTTTCGGTGCCGTACGCAATTTGTGAAGGCATCTGATAATATGTTCGGTGCTCCAGAGCCATTTTTTTTACCTGGGCATTTAGTTGTTGGAATCCATCCTTATTTTGGAGGGCTCCAGCTTGATTTGTGTTTGTGTTTGTGGTCACACTGTGCTTACGTGTAGCCCTAGACGGCAATTTTGTAGAGCCTCGACGGGACTACCGATGGGAATTGTGGGTCCCAAGCGCGATATTTGGCGGGCCCGGTTCGAGTTTGTGCGTTGCGTTGTATTTAGCTGTGGCCCCAACGCGATTTTGGCGGTTCCTGTCGCAATTTTTCGGGCCTCGGAGAGAGTTTTCCGGGGCTCGCCGTATTTATTTGGAGACCCATACGCGAATTCCGACTGACGCGAATTTTGGTGGCCCCAGCGCGATTTTTGAGGCCCCCGACACGATTCTTGGGAGCTTATCCCTCTCAGGATGGAGGGGGCATTTGCCCCTTTGATATAGCACTGCGGCCACTGAAGGAGTTTTTTCCGTCCCAGAGTGACATTCCGGTTAAAATTGATTTTTGGGGCAGCTGCAACTTTTGGGGCCCCGGCGCGACCTTCTGAGCCTCCAGTGTGATTTTCAAGGGCTGCGACGCGACTTTTTTGGGTCCAATGTGATCTTTTGGGCCCCGACGTCATTTTCTTGGATCCCTAGCGCGAGCTATAGCGGCCTCGACACTTTTTGGGGTCCAATGCGTTTTGGAGGCTTTTGGCGTCATTGTTTGGCCCACAGAGTGATTATTCACGTCCGGATTGTTCTTCGTTGCTCCGGCGTCATTTGTTTTGGTCCCAATGAGACTTTTGGGGCACGGTACGACCTGTCGTGCCCCTGGCATGATTTTCTTGGTCCGGGCGTGAATTTTCGGTACCCCAGGCTCAGCGTAATTTGCGGGGGCCCCGGCCGGATCTTTTCGGGCCCATATCGTGATTTTAAAACACCCAGACTCGACTCTTAGTATTTCTTAGGTGGTTCTTCTTGCAAATTATAGGCCTCCTGTCCGTCGTCTCAATTCCTAGAGCCTTTTTACCGGTTTTCGATGTCTCCTTGCGTGTCCTACCCTCCTCCATATTCAATGGTCCTGCTCTCCCGTCTTGGAGGGCCTCTTACATTCTGGAGTCCCTTTAACATGGCATGGGGCTTCCTCTCATCTTCGAGGGGCATTTTCTGCCAAATTAGGGGCCTCTTGCCACGCCTCGTGTGCCTCCTCCTTTATCCTGGCAAAGCCTTACCCGTCTTGAGGGATCTTCAATTTTGGAAACCTCACCTCCTTCCATACCTGCTATCACTCCCATCTTAAGGGCCTCCTCTCATTTCCTGGGAACTCTTTCCGGTCTTCGGGACCTCATTTGGTCCTAGAGACCTACTCTTTCCCGAGTCCGGCAGGTGCCTCATTTCTCTTCTAGAGGAATTCTTTTTCAAATTAGGGGCCTCCTCTCACGTCTTGGGGGCCTCCTGCTCTGCGTTCTCCTGCTCTGCGCTCTGGATTCGATCTTTACCCATCTTAGGGGTGGTCTCTTATCTCCTGATGGACTCCTCTTCTCTCCCAGGCGCCGCCTCTGCTAAATTACTGGCAACCTTTCCTATCTTAGTGGCCTTGTTATTTCCCGGGGACCTTCTTAGCGTCTTCGAGCCTTCTTTTCCGCTTGGGAGCCATCTCTCTTATCCAGTGGCCTTTCTCTCCTATTTTAGGGGCCTCCTCGTTCATCATGGGGTCTCGTTTCCAATCTTGTGTCGTTCTCTTCCGAATTAGGTGCCTGCTGCCACGTCTCTGGATCATCCTTTTCTATCTCGGTGGAACCTCACCCGTTTGGGGCCTTCTTTTGCGTCTCCGAAACCTCATCTCATATCAACCTTCCTTTTCCGTCTTAGGGCCTCCTCTCATATTCTGGGGCCTCCTTTCCGGTGTTGGAGCCTCTTTTGCAATCCTGGTTGCCTCCGTGCCATTTTTGACATTCTCTTGATTTCTGGGGACTCCTACCCTCTCCTAGGTGACTCCTTTTTCAAATTAGGGGCCCCCTCTCACGTCATGGGGGCCTCCTCATCTGTGTCTGGAGCCTCATTATCCTCTTAGCAGGGTGCTTTTGCGTCCTAGTCCTAGATCTTCTCTTCCAGGTTCCTCCTCTTCCAAAATATGGGCCACATCTGGCTGGTCTCGGTGGCCTTCTCTCATTCCTGGGGAAACCTTCCTACCCGTCTTGGGGCCCCTATTGCGTCCGGAGAAGTCTCCCCTATCAGGTCTTAATTTTATATTGCAGGGGCATCTTCCGTCTTGGGGGCCTCGTTTTCCAACTTAAGAATATCCTGCCACCCATCGGAAGCCTTTTCGTCTAACCTGGGTGGCTTCTTGCCCGTCTCGGTGGGATCCTTTCCGTCCTGAGGGCCTCCTTTTCGTGCTGGGGTCTCCTTTTCGTCCTGGAGCCTCCTTTTCGTCCTGGGGGCTACCTTCCTATCTCTGTTCTCTGTTCTACGTCTAGTCCTACGTCCTTTTCGTCCTTGGGTGCATCCTTTTCGTTCTAGGGGCCTCCTTTTCGTCCTGGGGCCTCCTTTTAGTCCTGGGGGCCTCCTCCCAATCTCTGTTCTACGTCTTGGGGCATCCTTGCGTTATGGGGCATCCTTTTCGTCCTGGGGGCCTCCTTTAGGTCCTGGGGGCCACCTCACACTCTCTGTTCTACGTCTTAGGGGCCTCCTTTTCGTCCTGGGGGCCTCCTTTTCGTCCTGGGGGCCTCCTTTTCGTCCTGGGGGCCTCCTTGTCGTCCTGGGGGCCTCCTTTTCGTCCTGGGGGCCTCCTTTTCGTCCTGGGGTTGGTTGGTTGATTGTTGGAGTGTAAGGACGCATGGACTGCGTCTTTCGTCCTGGGGGCCTCCTTTTCGTCCTGGGAGCCTCGTTTTCGTCCTGGGGGCCTCCTTTTCGTCTTGAGGGCCTCCTTTTCGTCCTGGGGGCCTCCTTTCGTCCTGGGGGGCCTCCTTTCGTCCTGGGGGCCTCCTCCCAATCTCTGTTCTACGGCTTGGTGCCTTCCTCTTCGTCGTGGGGCCTCTTTTTGTCCTGGGGCCTCCTTTTCGTTCCGGGGGGCCTCCTTTTCGTCCTGGGGGCCTCCTCCTAATCTCTGTTCTACGTCTTGGGGGCTTCCTTTGCGTTATAGGGCATCCTTTTCGTCCTGGGGGCCTCATTTTCGTCCTGGGGGCCACCTCACAATCTCTGTTCTACGTCTTAGGGGCATCCTTTTCGTCCTGGTGGCCTCCTTTTCGTACTGGGGGCCTCCTTTTCGTCCTGGAGGCCTCCTTTTCGTCCTGGGGACCTCATCCCATCTCTGTTCTACGTCTTTGGGGCATCCTTTTCGTCCTTTGGTGCATCCTTTTCGTCCTTGGGTTGGTTGGTTGATTGTTGGGGTGTAGGGGTGCATGGACTGCGTCTTTCGTCCTTGGGCCCTCCTTTTCGTCCCGGGAGCCTCCGTTTCGTCCTGGGGGCCTCCTTTTCGTCCTGGGTGCTTCCTTTCGTCCTGGGGGCCTCCTCCCAATCTCTGTTCTATGTCTTGGTGCCTTCCTTTTCGTCCTGGGGCCTCTTTTTCGTCCCGGGGGCCCTCCTTTTCGTCCTGGGGGCCTCCTCCCAATCTCTGTTCTACGTCTTGGGGGGCTTGCTTTGCGTTATGGGGCATCCTTTTCGTCCTGGGGGCCTCCTTTTCGTCCTGGGGGCCAGCTCACAATCTCTGTTCTACGTTTTAGGGGCATCCTTTTCGTCCTGGTGGCCTCCTTTTCGTCCTGGGGGCCTCCTTTTCGTCCTGGGGGCCTCCTTTCGTCCTGGGGGCCACCTCACAGTATCTGTTCTACGTCTTAGGGGCCTCCTTTTCGTCCTGGGGCCTCATTTTCGTCCTGGGGACCTCATCCCAATCTCTGTTCTACGTCTTTGGGACATCCTTTTCGTCCTTTGGTGCATCCTTTTCGTCCTGGGGTTGGTTGGTTGATTGTTGGAGTGTAGGGGCGCATGGACTGCGTCTTTCGTCCTGGGGTCCTCGTTTTCGTCCTGGGAGCTTCCTTTTCGTCCTGGGGGCCTCCTTTTCGTCCTGGGGGCCTCCTTTTCGTCCTGGGGGCCTCCTCCCAATCTCTGTTCTACGTCTTGGTGGCTTTCTTTTCGTCCTGGGGCCTCCTTTTCGTCCCGGGGGCCCCAGGCCTCCTTTTCGTCCTGGGGGCCTCCTCCCAATCTCTGTTCTACGTCTTGGGGCCTCCTTTTCGTCCTTGGGTGCATCCTTTTCGTCCTGGGGTCTCCTTTTCGTCCTGGGGGCCTCCTCCCAATCTCTGTTCTACGTCTTGGTGGCTCCTTTTCGTCCTGGGGCCTCCTTTTCGTCCTGGGGGGCCTCCTTTTCGTCCTGGGGGCCTCCTTCCAATCTCTGTTCTACGTCTTGGGGCCTCCTTTTCGTCCTTGGGTGCATCCTTTTCGTCATGGGGTCTCCTTTTCGTCCTGGGGGGCCTCCTTTTCGTCATGGGGGCCTCCTCCCAATCTCTGTTCTACGTCTTGAGGCCTCCTTTTCGTCATGAGGGCCTCCTCACAATCTCTGTTCTACGTCTTGGGGCCTCTTTTTCGCCCTGGGGGCCTCTTTTTCGTCGCGGGGGCCTCCTTTTCGTCCTGGGGCCTCCTCCCAATCTCTGTTCTACGTCTTGAGGCCTCCTTTTCGTCATAGGGCCTCCTCCCAATCTCTGTTCTACGTCTTGGGGCCTCTTTTTCGTCCTGGGGGCCTCATTTTCGTCCCGGGGGCCTCCTTTTCGTCCTGGGGGCCTCCTCCCAATCTCTGTTCTACGTCTTGAGGCCTCCTTTTCGTCACGGGGCCTCCTTTTCGTCCTGGGGGCCTCCTCCCAATCTCTGTTCTACGTCTCTTATAGAGACCTGATTATATTTCCTGGTGGCCTCGTCAGTTTTGATGCCTCATTGACAGCATGATATTCTGTCCCGTCGGCCTCCTTGCTCACCTTTTTTGCTGTGCATTTGCGGATAGGGGCCTCCTTAAATTTTAGGGGGGGGGGGGGCGGCGCCCCCCCTGTTTCACGGCAGGGGGGGCGACTGCCCCCTGCCCCCCGGTGGCGACGCCCTTGCTTATACCTTACAACCCAGTATTGGAAAGCTTATGCCATCGTTTTCGCATGCAAAAACCGAGGTTAGAACAGGTCGGTTAAAGCTATCTTTGGCCACCGAGTGACCAAAACTGGAAAAAAAACCATGGTCCAAGCACCAGTAAGTGTAGAACAGTTTTTTTTTCAGAGGAGACAATCGTTATTTTAAACCCCATACATTATTTTGTTGTCAGGTAAGATCATGTTTTCAGGTTTAGAAATGAAGAAAGAGGAGCATCGAAGCCATGGAAAGAGGCAAAGATGAATGATGAGCGTCGCATAATGATAGAAGTGCCAGGGTTGTTGGAGCTGTGAAAATCCATGAAATAATCTGGAGAAAGTAGGTTTTCGATACCCAATATTTAGTGCTTCAGCTTATGGCGCCACAAATGCTAATATAATACTTATCTTAAAATGTTAGGTAGGTAGCACTCTCAGCATGTCAAAGTCATTCACGAATATGGTCGGGATCATGATGGGACATGATTCACACCTGTGCTAACAAACATGGGAACTACGTAGATGAGGAATGACGCACTTTCTTCCCAATGAGAAAAGCCAACCACCGACCCAGCCTGGTCAATACGCATACACTTATGTATAAGCAGGGTGTTGTTTCATATACTTTTGAGGGGTAAGTCACCCCCACCCCCACCACCAATATTGGCTTTGCCGCAATAATTTCCGCTTTTAACATGGGACCCTATGGAGTGTGACCCCCGATCCATTTGGGCGTGCCCATTGTCTTCACGTACTTTGCTCCCCCCACAATAATTTCCAGAAATCAACACCCGTACGCATAGGTCTATCCCTACATCCGCTCCTAGCCCTACTCCTAGACTTACTCCTATACCTACCTGTACCATATATGTTAGCAGATATAGTTTCGTACCGACTTATGTAATTAAGGATAGGCATATAAATGTAGCGAATTCATGAAATACATATCATAATTTTAACCAGAAATGACAGTTCTCATAGGCACCGATACTGAAGATTGTGCCCAAGGAATCCAAGGGACAAGAGAACTCATGGCCATCAATTTTGGACGAAATATGAGAGATGGAATGTTGAATTCCATGCCGGCTGCTGCGTTTCGTCAGAGTGGGTGAGTAGGCGAGTACATACCAGACTGTACAATATACCAGATGCCTCAATGATGTGCACCAGCATCAAAGTATTGCACATTGGTGATGACTAGACTTCGTGTGACTGGACATTATTTGTTTCTGTTCCTGGGGCAAATATAAAGGGGTGCAAAATGTCGGAGAGTAGGAACTAATAGCAGACACAAATAGGAGTTTTCATATAGGCACGAGGGACATGAATACGGCCACATGTGTAACGAAGTTAGTTTCGGACCCCTCTCATTGCAATGCATTTGGTTCCCATGTATCCTGGGATCCGAGCTCTGAGAGGATCCCGCGCCAACCTCAGCTGTTTAGACGCGACGGCGCTGCGACGGGCGCCAGCCGGCTGTGAGATTTTGACTTCGTCGACGCATTCCACCCGCGGCACTGATCCGATAGGCCCGGTCGGAAGTCCCGCGTCATTGTGCCGATGGCCAATAGTAGCCTGCGAGGTGTCTGTCTGATGCAATGGCTCTAACCCGCGAGACACAGGTCCCCCGAAGTCGGGGGAGTCAACTCAGAACTGTGATCGAGAGTGGACGTACGTGTGATAGGCGGAAGTGAACGTGTTTTTGGTATCACTGTTTGATTGGAGGAAATATTAAGATTTATGCACAATTTGTCACCATTTGGTTCACTACTCAGCCCGATCAAATGCAAGGGTACTAACAGCTGGTGACTTTCAAGAACGGCTCGTGGATTCGAGAACTCGGCGACTGAGATAAGCTATTGAATTTTAGAACCAATTATCGCACAAACGAGGAAAATCTAGACTATCACTGCCAGGCAAACATACTTGCCTACACAGGGATGCCGCACCCAAAAGCATTTCCGGCCGCACCGCTGTTCCGTAATCATCTCCATCCCCGAGGTAAGGTTAGTCTCGCTGCGGACAGAATATGCTTTTCTGATGGCATCAATGTCCATCGATCGAAATGTGCAACACGAGCAGCTGTGTCTCAAGTAGATTCAATAACTGTTACGACTTGGGAAATATTCATGCATGTGTGACATGTGTACCTACCTATTGATGGCATGGTGAACGGTATGATGCGCGCAAGTGACAACTAATGCACATACAAATGTTCGGAAAGATCATGCAAAGTCGTAACTAGTCCCACACCGTCCACTGTGACGGACCAGACCCGTGGAGTACACATCGTTCACTAGGGTTGGATTTATACTTTGTAATCCTGGATGAGATGAGGACAGATTTTAAGTGCTCGAATACGGAGAGGATATTTTCCTTCAAATCTGTGCCATCAGAATATCGTTTTACAGATTCCAGTGAATATTCAGTACTTACTACAGTGCAATTCATTGTCGAACAGCACCATTACACCTGCACATGGAACAAAAACGTGAGGATAATTTTGTAGAGAGGATAACGCTATGAATGGCAAAATCCAGGAACACCTCATTTTTTTCGAACCTGTCGTCCACTGTGGCTGATCAGGGCCGCGGGGCACACGGTCCACTGTCGCCGACCAGGGCTGAGGACCACACCATCCACTGTCGAGAACCAGGTCCACGGAGCACACACCGTCCACTGTGACGAACCAGGGTAGCGAAGCACACCGTCCACTGTGGCGCAGACCGGGGCCGCTGAGCACACCGTCCACTGTGGCGGACCAGGGTCGCGGAGTACACCGTCCACTGTGGAGGATCAGGGTCGCGGAGCACACCGTTCACTATGGCGTACCAGGGCCGTGGAGTACATATCTTCCACTGTGGCGGATCAGGGTCGTTGAGCACACCGTCCACTGTGGCGCAGACCGGAGCCGCAGAACACACCGTCTACTGTGGCGAACCGGAACCGCGGAGCACACCGTCCACTGTGGCGGACCGGGGCCCCGAAGCACACCGGCCACTATGGCGAACCAAGCCCGTGGAGTACACCGTCCACTCTGGCAGGCCAAGGCCGTGCAATACGCCGTTCACCGTGGCAGCCCAGGGCCCTCTGGGAGGAAAAGGCACCCTCTTGGAAGGAAAGGCACCCCTCCGGGAAGGCTTGAGCGCACCCCTTCCTCAAATTTATCAGCCAGAGATGCCCCTCGTCAGGAAAATGCGCCCCTCGAAATGCCCTCGTAGTGATACCCTCGGAAGAAATTGTGCCCCTCCAGACAAGTGCCACCCGATGACAGTTCCTGGGTCCGCCCTTACAATCATGATCAACAATGATAATACAATATGACTTTCCTGAAGTGCCACATCAGGTCTAAAGTTCCAACAAAACTGTTATATGTCACCATTCCGCGCCATCGAGCCTACTAAGTGCATAGATACCTCTCTAAAAATAAAATCGGTTCATCTCCCTTAATCTTGAACGACAAAAGTAGGCCGTTTCAGATTGCGGACAATCTTTTGCGCAAAACTGTTCTATTAATATTGTATTGATCTTAAGACTGTAAACAAGTTTCACAACTTGAGCACAAACTAGCTTGAACACTTCCCTGAATATTCACTTTACGTATTCCTAGCTTCGAGACCCACACTGAACTGGACCAGTGGAGTACGACTGATCCAGTTGAGTGTGAAGGAGTGTACCACTGGTCCAGTTCAGTGTGTACCACTGGTCCAGTTCAGTGTGAAGGAGTGTACCACTGATCCAGTTCCGTGTGAAGGAGTGTACCACTGGTCCAGTTCAGTCTAGTACATGGATTTGCGCTAGGTGGAGGAGGGTAGACCAGGGCCTCCTCTAACATGTTAACTTGGTGGGATTCGTCCCACCTAGTGCCGTTAAATCTCACCTAGTGGAGCGAAAAGTCCCTCCTAGTCAAAGGGAGTTTCAATGGAGAAAACAACCAAAGAAAACTTTATCATACGATTGGTAGCGGAAGTGACATTTCTCCTTCGAACGGTGCAATATTTTCAAGAACATAAAATCGTAGCAAGCAAATTATAGCACTTATACTGAGGTCAAAGTGACGAGGATGGCTCAATGGCTGAGGACTCAACGTGAGACAGCAATTGGGTGTAGTAAAGTGGCAAAGCCAGGATTTCCGCTAGGTGGGGAGGGGAGGATTTGGACAGGGCCCACCTACCCCCCCCTTTTTTAAAGTCCCCGGATTCCGACTACTGTTCTTTTTAATGGGCTCATTTTATTATTTTAAATAAATTAGTATTGACCGGCTTAGTTATGCTGTGGAGAAGCCCAATCTACCATCATCATTTCTGAGTCGCCGGTTTTCAACCCTAACTCTCCCTCCCTACCCGCTTCGAAGGTTTTCTTTTGGTATCCGTTGACCAGTCATCTCACACTGCTGAAAGTGCACCTGTACAAATCACATAAAACGTACAATTTTCCAATTTCAAACGTTCTATTTCATAACGCCCGGTCGCCGCCACGCCTACGTTCGTGCGCGTGTACACCCGCCTTGCGCATTCGGCGCATTCGCCACACTTCGTGCGATTCTACGGTTTCTGCTGGGCCTTCTATGTTTTGATAATTGCTCCCACATTATAGTATTGCGCCATATTTGACATGATGTAATGCTTCGTATAGCTGTTCGCTGGGATGATTAGTTTTCGTCTTCCGACATGTTGTGGTGGTTAAGAAATCCGAATACCCGCTGAGCTTCGATGCACCAGCTTGGTTAAATATGTTTTCAGATTAACTACGGATTTTGAGGCCGTGGATCGGTGTTCTCGATTTTGGACCCGTTGCGTTTTCCTCGCCTAGGGAAAAATCCAGGAATCTAGGGCTCCAACTCATTTTTGTTAGGGGACCGCACATTATTGAGACCCCTGTTCTTCTCAGGGTTTATTGTTTTTCGTGCACCGACGCTTTTTCTATTTACTGGCGCGCTTTCGAAGACCCGATGTGTTTATTTAGTGTCTGGTCTTTTCGTTCCTTTTCCAGAACCATGTTGCTTTTTGCGGGCCCCAACATGTCTCTGAGGCCCTCATGTGGTCTCATGGCACCGGTGTGCTTTGAGGACCTCCGGTGTTTTCTTTTTAGAGCTCTGTGTGTGTTTATTTAGTGCTGCAACGCATGTTTTGACCTACGCCGTCTCGGGGGAGCGGGGTGATAGGGGCCCCTAAGGTTTTCCGCGGATAGTGAAAGAACGGCGCACGGCAGCGCGCCAAAATTTGGCATACCTTTTCCCACATCAATTTGGCATGTTGTGTCAAGATTTTGAGGTCAGGTCATCTAGGGTCAATGAGTTAGTCAAGGTCAAGTGAGGTTACCTCCAGAAAAGTTCAACCAGTCGTCACGCTTTAACGGATACAGATATTTTAATGAAACTTTCAGCGTTTGCTTATCTTTAGGGAAGAAACAAAACGCACTAGAGGAATTTTTTCTTCAGTTTTTGATTACTTATTGGTTTTGCATATTTGCCATTAGAGCTAAAATCGAAGATATGGCTAAAGTAAGCATTTTTATGAGAGCAAGTTGACTTCGAACGTTTTTATATCCACTCTACCCACTAGAAAAATAAAAATGGAAGAAAATTGCGCACTCAAATTTTGAAATAAAAAAATGATGTTTTGCGTGAGCAAAGGTTTATGGCCATGGGCGATTTCGCCTTCCTTTTCTGATTCCAAATAATTTTTATCTTCAAATCTCCCCAAAATGAACTCCCCCAGAGCCAAAAACATGATGTAAGTGGTGAAATCCTAGTCCCCCTAGTGACGTAATTGTTGGGAGGGGGGAATTTGGGGTGGTGTCTGGCCCTACTCGTCGAGCGCTTTCCGATGACACCTCTTTCGTTTTCGTGCTACGCTTAGTTTGGAAATTAGAGGGGGGTTGTATCAACCCCCTCCCGAGACGGGGTGTGAGGATATGACCGGAAAGACGGGAAGACCCTTCCGCTTATTGCGAGACTCAGTACGCTTTTGAGGGCCGGGTGCAATTTTCGGCTTCCCGTTGTGCTCTTAGGATTCCGCTGCGTTATTTGGGACTATTGACACACATTTGTGGGGAACCAGCACGATTTTGACGTCTTCGGTGCGATTTCTCGGGGTCCCGTCCCGACTTTTCGGACTCAGGTGTGTGATTCCGGCGACCCCACGCCAGATTTCTGGGCTTGACGCGAGTTTTGGGAACATTGTCTGAATTTTTTAAAGTCTGAATTGGGGAAATGAATTGGGGTCTTAATTTGGGACTACCGACGGGAATTTTGGGCCCCGAGCGCGATATTTGGGGAGGGGAAGCGGTGCGAGTTCGCTGGCGCGTTGTATTTAGCTGTGGCCCCAGCGCGGTTTTCGTGGGCACCGGTGAAAAATGTAGGACCCAGCGCGACTTTCTGTGGTCTGCTGTATTTATTTGGAGCCCCTTACGCGAATTCTGGGGGTCCCCGACGCGATTTTTGGGGCCCCAGTGCTATTTTTGGGGACAGCGGCGCGAGTTTTCGGAGCCCACACCTCCCATGAAGAAAGGAACCATTTGCCCCTTTGGTACACCACTGCGGTTGCTCAGCGTGTTTTTTTTAAGGACACTGGCACCCTTCAGGGTTGAAAAGCTCTTCGGATAGTTTTCCTTCTGGGCACGTTCTAAATTTCCCGGTGCTCGGGCCGATTCGATCGAGTCTCTGTGATTTTTGGTGTGGAGTTCTATTTTGTAAAGCCCTTTGCGCTTTGTTTTTGGGCCTCGGTACAATTCCTTTCCACGCACCGGGGCTTCCGGTACAATTTTCTTTCGGTGCCCCGACTCGTTTCTTTTCCTGGACCCGACAGAGCTTCTGGGGTCTTTGAGGCGATTTTTCAGCCCGCAGAGTGACATTTCGGGCAAGAATGGGTTTTTTCGGGGGCCAGCTGCGGCTCTTGGGGCCCCGGCGCGACCTTTTGGCCCGCAGTGTGATTTTCAAGGAATGCGGGTCGTCTTTTTTTCTGGATCCCAGTGCGAATTTTGTTTTAGTTTAGCGAGATTTAGTGACCTCGACACGTTTTTAGTGGCCCAATACGTTTTGGGGACCATTGGAGCGATTGCTGGGGCCCCAGATTGATTGTTCATGCAAGGATTGTTTTTTGTTGTCCCGGCTACATTTTGTTTACCCTGGTGGCACGTGTCGAGCTCCTAGCGTGATTTGCATGGGTCCGGACGCCACGTTTTGGGATCTACAGGCTCAGGGTGACTTTTATGGACCCCGGTACGTCCTATTGGTCCCCAATCGTGATTTTCAATGACCCCGATGCGACTTTTTTGCGCCCCCAGCGTGATCTTCAGAGGCCCAGACCCGAACTTTTGCTGTTCATGAGTCTGGTCAGACTTTTTGGGGGGCACTAGCGCGATTATCGGGGGCGCCGACCCGACATTTCGAGGTTCCCAGCGTTATTTTCAGGGCGCGACGTTTTGGGGGCCCAGCAGTATTTCCAGAGGCCACGGTTGCACTTTTGGAGTCCTCGGGATCATTTTTATGGGCCTAGGAACTTTTTTTCCTGGTCTCAATGCGATTTTCAGTGTCCTCGGTGCTATTTTGGGACCCAGGGTCATTTCCAGAGGGGCCATGCGCGACTTTTAGAGCACTCAATGTTATTTTTAGGGGCCCCGGTGCGATTTTTTGGGGGCCCGGCAAGAGTTTTAGGGTTCCCGGCGCAATGGTTGCTCGCCACCAGAGGCGCAGCGAGGGGGGGGGCAGGATCCTCACTGCTTAGTACCCAAAATACACTCGATTAAATGATACATGTCAGACAGGTGACATGCAAACCATAAATTGTTCGCGCGCGTCGTGTGCCGGAAGCTTTCTCTATTTCATGACATTTTTGGGTGTCACCCCACCCCCTTAGGACAATCCTGGCTGCGCCACTGCTCGTCACGTAGGTTGATGGAAAACAAATTCGACACACGAAATAAAGCTCTTACAGGGCACATCTTTTTCCATCTAGAACGTGGTGCTTGTTCATCACCGCCTTACGACCGCGTCTACTATTGCTTGACGCCATATTGGGCGGATTAGGTTTAAGCAAGAAATCCCACCTAGTGAAAATTCCTTAGAGGAGGCCTTGGGGTATACGGACCACTAATTTGACCAACTTAATTGTCATGTGGAGGATTATCACAATCCACCACCATCGTTTCTGAGTCACCGGATTTCAACGCTAACTCCCCCTATCCTGTTCGAAGGTTTTTCTTTTGGTATCCCTTGATAGGTAAGTCACCTCACACTGCTGAAATCACACCTGTACAAATCAGTTTAAAATGTACAACTTTGTGCCAAGTTTGACGTGTGGAATGCTTCGTATGGGGGTTCGCTGGGAAAATTCGATGAATTCAATTCCACGATTAGTTCTCTTCTTCCAACATTTTCTGGTGGCTAAGAAATCCGGATACCCGCTGAGCTTTGATGCACCTTATTTCTTGGGTTAAATATTCTTCCAGATTGGCTACCGAACTAAAGCCCTAGCTATGGGTTCTTTTTGGGTCCGTTGCGTTTTCTTCGTCTATGCATGTGTTTTAGGGCTCCAGCCCATTTTTTGTTCGTGACTCAGCACATTTTTGAGACGCCAGCGAGTTTTCGAAGATCCCGATGTGCTATTTATATTGAATGCCCTGTCTTTTTGCTCCTTTTTAGGGCCATGTAGCTTTTTGAGGGCCGTGCGGTCTCATGGCCACGGTGTGGTTTCAGGGCTCCGGCGTGTTTTTTAGACCTTCCGGTGTGTTTATTTAGAGCTGCAACGCATGCTTTAATGCCTTGCCGCTTTTTGCGATACTCGTTCGCTTTGCACAGCCCAGTGCATTTTCGGCCTCCCGTTGTGCTTTTAGGGTACCGCTGTATTTATTTGGGGCTCCTGACGCACAGTTGTGGGACCCCAGCACGATTTTGGGGTCTCCGGTATGATTTATCGGGTCTTGGTGCGACTCTTTGGGCCCAAACGCGTGGTTTCGGGGGACCCGACGCTTTCTGGGTTCGAAGGAACTTTTGGTGACTTCGGAATTTTAAAGTCTAAGTTCCGGCCAGATTTTCGGGCCCCGGTGCCATATTTTTGTCTTTCGCCACGATTTTTCGAGGTCTGGTAGGTTTTTGTTCCGGGTCTTACGCGATTTTTTAAGGCAACTGGTGGTATGTTTGGGGCACTGGAGCGGTTTTCCTAGCTCGGACATATATTTACGCTACGCCAATTTATGCGAGCCCGACGGTAATTTTTGATACTCCGACTCGAATTTGTGCAACTGCGGACGGGAATTTGGGTCCCGAGCGCGATATTTGGGGGACTCGGCGAAAGTTTCCGGGGCGCGTTTTACTTAGCTGGGCCCCAGTGCGATTTTGTTGGGACCCTGCACAAATTTTCGAACCCGGCACAAGTTTTTTTTTTCCTGTTTGCTATATTTATTGTAGCCCCCTACGCGAATTCTAGTCTCCCGATGGGAATTTATATGAAGTAATATAATTGATGGCGAATAATACTATAATTAATAATCCTCCAAAATCCCCAGCGCTATTTTTTGGGGACCCCGCCGCGATTCAGGGGGGGGGGTTGTCCCTTTGGTGCACCACTGCGATTGCTCAACGATTGTTTTTTTTTTATATTCAGCCGATGGTACCATTCAGAATGAATAGGAACTTCGGAGTATTTCTTTTCGGGACCGCTTCTGAATTTTCCGGTGCTCGGGTCGATCTTTGTGATTTTTTTTATTGGGTGGAGTTCTATTTTTGTAAGCCCCGGCGCGATATTTTTGGGCTCCGGCACAATTCTCTGGGTGCCTGGAGCATTTTTTTCGGGGCCCCAACACACATCTTTTCTGGGGCCCCGACACGTTTTGGGGGGTCTTTGACGCATTTTTGTAGCCGCAGAGTGGCATTCCGGGTAGGCATTTATTTGGGAAGCTAGCCATGGATGATGTACACCACGGATTTTGGGAAGCCAGCCATGGATGTGATGGATCTGGGTTGATGGATGGCATACATCATCCATGAGCCAGCTGCGACTTTTGGGACTCTGGCGCGACCTCTTGGATTGGTGGTTTCGCAAATTTTTCAGACAAATTGGTTGAAAATATATCAGCATCAGCTAATCTCAACATTTTTATGTAGAGTAATGTTTGCAATGTGGAAGGAAATCTGACTATTTTTGTTTTTGTACAAATTCTTACGCTTGCAGCAAAAGGTGGAGAGTCAATCCACTATCCAATTCTGATTCTTTTAAGTTAAAAAATGTGCAATTTGGCAGCATCTGTGTTTTTAAGTGGCATGGTGTGTTTAAATTCTTACCTTTAGCTTTCTTCTCAGCATAAAACTAGCATAAGTTATTGGGGACCACATCAACACTGGGGGCGAAGATCAACACTGGTGGGGTCATGGCCCCCACAAAAGGTTACAAATTGATGCCCATGCTACCAGGACACGAGAGGTATATTCCTGATGAGTATGATCCATTATGATTAACCACACAAAAATTGGGGGCTGAGAGTCATGCATCTGATGTAGATAACTTACATTTTGTTCGCCATCGATTGAAGTTATATTTAGGTATCCCCACTGTCAACTTTGCCAGCTTATTTCAACAGGTAAGCTTTCAAAACGGGACGTCCTAGTTTTGGACAGCTTCGACAAGTTTTTGTCGGCTAAAGCTGGCCAAAATTACCTTTGACCACCAGCATAACCAAAACTAGTTTTGGCCGGCTACTTGTGAACCCCGCAGCAACTTCTTTTCGGAATCAATCCCAGACTAGGATTTACATTACAGCCTGCCCGACGATACTGCAAAGTCGGCTTACGCCTGTAGATGTATCCTGACATTCGATTTGCACTGGACGAGACTCACAGCGTGTATTGCGCTGGGCCGTATTGCAAATGTTGGTTTAAGATCAGTAGAACACTGTAGGTTTGCAACACGCCGATTGATTGTTAGGGACCAGCGGAGTGCTGACAGTTGGCAAAGCGTCACAAATTTCTGTATTCTTGTTGGCTGGGTGAACGTATGCGCCTCTTCGCGGCAACTCTGTCGCTCTTGCGCAGTGCAGTTGCGCCGGGAACTGGCAGATTTCCAGAAAACACCTGTCGCTCTCCATCGCTTGGTACGTGGCTGTCGATGCATGACGTGTTGTCACCTTGGTACAGAGTTGGAAAAACGACAGCGTATCATACCTCCACAGCTCATAACCTCCACAAATTCAACACACCCGAAGCGCTCGTAACCTCCACAGGTCATAACCTCCACAGCTCACAACCTCCACAACTACGAAGCGCTCATAACCTCCACAGCTCACAACCTCCACAAGTCCGAAGCGCTCATAACTTCCACAGCTCATAACCTCTACAACTCCGAAGCGCTGATAACCTCCACAGCTCATAACCTCCACAACTGCGAAGCGCTCATAACCTCCACAAGTCCGAAGCGCTCATAACCTCCACAACTCCGAAGCGCTCATAACCTCCACAGCTCACAACACTCCACAGATTCAAGAACTCCATAATTTTATAGAAGCATCACTTCAGATAGCTATCGCTAGGTAGCAGCACGGTCTAGGTATTACAATCATGAGATTGAATGCTGAACCATAGGTAACAATATTCATCGCCAGATGGCAGGATGATACTATTGAGTACGTGCTCTTTGCGTGTAGCTTTTCTATTGTTCGAGAGCTCGGAAGCCTGCGCATCGACGAGTGGGAAAGTAATGCGCTGCGCAGTGGCGGATGATCGTATAACATGTACACGATTTTCGCCTGCAATGCATCGACGCGTGGGAAAATAATGCGACACGCAGTGGCGGATCATCGCATAACATTTACATGCTATCCGCCTGCAATATGATGCCTTTTCATGCCCTCGTCACCATAGGCGTAGGAACGTCTCAAAAAGTGGGTGGGCCAGGTTCAACAGCAGGGACGCACCCAGGAATTTCGCAAAGTACCATGGTTGAGCACTTTTTGATAGATAACCTGATAATTTTAATAGTGAACACACAACTTTTACCGCTAAGATGGGGACCGCTAAAGGGATGGGACAGGCCCCTGGGCGCGCCTATGGCTAACAACAACATGCGATACTGAAAAAGAACTATCATCACAACAGAAGTACTTTCAAATTTACACTTCTCGCTGGACTTGGAACTCTTTTCACGACTGATGGATTCTTTTGTAACAATAGGTTTATCTTCCTGGTGCGAGTGAAACCATTAGTATTACTTTTGAAACAAAATTTCTTCAATTTCCGCTATGTGCGTATGTCGGGGGGGGGGGTGCAAGCTCATTACAGCCTCACTAATGGCTAAGTGGTGTGCTCTAGTTTCCATGATATAGTACTAAACGTCTTTAAGATGTTACCCGTTGTTCACCGATGTTGATGAGGAGAAAGAATAGAACGCCAGTGCAAATTATACCGTAAACGAAAATTTCGAATTGGCCAAAAGATTCAGGAGGTCATTGTGAGTTCACCGATCTATACTTTTGCACAATTCAGATTGTTCTTCATTGAGTTGAGTTCTTCCGCTTAGACATTCTTCACACCTTCATATTTTCATGGCAAGTTACTAGAATGTGAAGGTGAGAAAGGGTCTGATTTTATTTAGATTGCCAGATATAGCCATACTTAGAACGTATTATTCCCCCACAGATGTTTCCCAGGCAGCGTTCACCTTACGAGTTTGCACTGGCTGCTAGCGAGAACGAAGCTTACTTGCTGGCCCATGGCAAAATAATTATCATGATTGTTGCTGGAGAGGATGATAAAAGGAAAGGAAAGGAAAGATCGCTGGTTGAAGATGCTTTGATCCGGTGTGTGGGAGACCAAGATTGGCAAGCTGACAGAATGGGGAAAAGAAAAACGCAATAAATAATAATACATGGTATTGTGTTCGTCCTCAGGGCCTAACTCCAACACATAGGTGATCAGTCACCTCAAACATTTCTGTAGTACACATCGTGCACTTTAGAATATCCACCACTTGAAACGAAATTCTACAACTGCATGACGTGGCACCCGGCTGAAACGGAATGAAAGCGCTTATTTTGGGGACCAACAAATCAGTGCAAAATAGCTGACAGGTGAGAACACACGGCACCTCATAAAGTCATAAGGTGTTCAGACTTAACACGCGCACTGGAGGGACGGGTGGGGGGCGAAATCCGCCCACCCCTCCGGTTTTTCGTAAATAACTCTAGATTTTGCCGGTCTATATACGCCATTTTGTGCGTACCTGCTTAGAAATGTCCGGCGCGTCGTTTAAAGCAAGACAAACGGAAATCGGCCGAACATTTTTTCAAGTTAGAGGCCGTTAAAGTCAAAACATTTCGTAGCGCCAGACCATAAAAATCGGCGCTGATGCACTTCCCGTAACTCGGCAAAAGGAAGTGTTCTTGGCAACACTAGCGACTTGTTTGATGTATACTGTTATGCTATATAGTTTCAAGGCCATTTTAGGTCACCGAGGTCAAGTCAGGTCAAGTTCATGACAGGTTAATGGAACCAAGCTTGGTCAACTGGAATGTTGTCATAAATGCAAATGACTGTCAAGCGATTGATGTCACTTTGCATGTTACTCCCTACACATCCTGAAAACTACTGTTTGTCATTGTGTACCTAAGCGTTACCATACTTTATTCATGTACTTCACTCCTTTCTTCGCGAAGCCGATTGCGCCGAGCTGCCCGACGTAGCAGTCGAGCGGGCGGCCCGGTTCCGGTAACTGGAACAGGTAACTGACCTGATAAAGTGCTGCTATATAGGTGACCTGAGGTCAAATTCCGGGTCTAGCATCTGTATTGCATCATTAGTAATGTCCAAAACATCATTGATGCCCATTTTGGAGCATTTAAACACAATCACAGCGATCCATACCAATGACAAGCCAAGCCACGCAAAACCAGATTTTTTTACATATGTGACCTCATTTTACCTTGAAGATATTGACCTAAGGTCATGAAATTTGCACACAATAGAGTTCACTACTGTACCCATCGACCCTGATAATTTCGTTACTCCAGCATTAATAGGAGCCGAGATCTTAGGGGGCGGAATGCGCCCCTCCCCCTCCAGTGCGCGTAATTTTCAGAGGCCCTCCAGGACGCGTGTTAAGAGCCGCAAGGGCCCATCCTGAATGTCGGCCGCCGTCGCCTCGGCCGCCGTCGCCGACTGCGTGCGGGCCGGTCCAGCCGGCCACGTGTGCGCCGTCATGTGTGTGTCAGTGTATTGGGTGACCACGTCGTGGTTGTCCACCCACTGTGTGCGGGCCGGTCCAGCCGGCCACGTGTGCGCCGTCATGTGCGTGTCAGTGTATTGGCTGACCACGTCGACAGCTGGGTGCCGCCACCACGGAACGACGCGCGCCAGATGGCACGGAGCCTCGCAGTAGGCTGATGCCATGACTTTAGCGACTGGTGGTCGACCACACGTTGTGGGCTTCTGTTGCAGTCGCTAGACTTCAGCTCCGTCGCCGGGTGACACTGGACCCGGCCGGTGTGGTTGGTGCCATAACTGACAGGCCATACCGATACCCGATAATACAAGGCCATGTACGATTTCCCGCGCAGGTAATTGACAGGGGTACTGTGTATACGTGGGCGCGAGTAACGCCGGATATGTGCTATGTGTTCACAACCGAATGTCAGTACACACTGAAGCTGTGAGCTGCCTCCACGATGCTGTTCTCCCCGCATGGCTCGCATTCGATATCTGTTTCGTGGTCATTTTATAAGCCAACTTCCATGTTGACCGAAGCGATTAGATCGAAATACGCTGGGTTTCGACAAGAGACTTTCTCGGGCGTTAGAAAGCAATGCTCTCGTCTAGGTTTGCATTTGGGTGTATTTGTGTTTTGTTTTCATTGTTTTTTTTTGTGCGAGTATGAGAAGGCCAACTGTTGGCCAACTGGCCAAAGCACTGTTGTAGAAGTATGGCTACACGAATACAGTTGCTTATAAAAATAAATGATTTCGATATCAGGCATGTGCTGCCGATTCAATAATTGTTCCCTATTCATGTTCCCACAACTAATTGTAAATAATTATAAGTGTGTGTGTGGGGGGGGGGATTCCAGCGTCCCAATCTACCTCCCTCCCCCACCCCTTATGAATATCGTAGACATTTCAAAGGGCCCGTAATTATTCGCAAGGGCTTGTAGGCGTTCTTAGGCGCCCAACAACACCCATAAAAAGTGCTGTTGAACACACAACATTGTCTCCTCCAAGACAATGGCGTAGAGGAGTACGAACGGGCCCCTAGCACGGCCCTTGGGGTGTGCCAGGGACCCGTAGAATCCCAAGGATGGGGCGACCGACCCAGACACCCCCCTAGCTACGTCCCAGTTTGTGGCACTGACTGCGAAGATCAGCCGCAAGGAACAAATAATACCCACCCTTCCTCAGGCTTCTGGCTGCGCCATTGGATGTTTTGCATGTTCATGTATGGACATCTAGTGCTTTACATCATCAAAAACTATTTGTTCCGAGCTATGACAATTTTATCAATGTAAAATTTAAACGCAATCCCAAATAGCCTTGATCAATCCACCAATCGTTTTACCTCCTGACCTCTCCATTGGGAATGTTTTGACATTTCGACATTCTTAAAGTGTATATTAGACGAACTTGAGCTGTCCAGTTTCGATATGTGTCCAATAGATTTACAGATCTCAGGGGGCGTGAAAATCCACCCTCATAGATTCAGGCCTAAACGAGCCCCACTTTAGTAAATGTAACAAATGCACAGACACCTCTGGTCTTCTTAATACAACCCCATCTTAACAATATTCTGAGCACGCCTGTGATCTAACGTACGGTTGCTTACGTGTAGCTATTCCGAAGTATGCTTATACACGCGAACATGCGTACGTTCCCTTGCACCTGTGTATGCACATTTCCACATATGCACGTACATTTGCACTTACCTATTTTCATATACGCATCTTTGGCCTACACACATTTGCGCTTAAGTACATTTGCGCTTGTGTGTTTTCGTGCTTACGTAGACTTGCGTATGCGTACAATTTTCATGCGTATATTTCCGTTTACGTGCATATGTTGTACGTTCATTTGCGTGTACATCCATTTGCTGATGTACACTTCCCACATGCACAATTAAGCGGGGACGAGTGGTCTAGGGGTAAGATGCTCGTCTCACAATCGAAAGATTGTGGGTTCGAATCTCACCTGTCGCTACTCTTCGCCCGCGACCAATCGGCGTGAGAGATTGGCGACGCTATATGACTCAACGGTCGACGTGTCGTAAAACCAATAACCAACTACAATTAAGCCGACGAACATTTGCCATGTGTGCAAATGTGCCATGTGCCATGAGTACCTTTGCGTACTGCACTTGAGTAATTCTGTCATACGTGCATTTGCGCATGCGTACATGTGCTTGCATACGGTTGCTTACGTGCGTCTGCCATACGAACAGTCCGCAGCAAAAGTAATGGTACCATATACTGAGCGACGTCAAACTGTCTTGCATCTCGGAAACTATATGAACTACCATATAAATATTTGCTACGAGAAAGCGCATGGTACTTTGGCATAATTGTATAGTTTATTTATGTGTTGCGCTTTCTTAGTTTTAGTGTAATTCCGCAAATATGAATTTTTGTTTCGCCGGCAGCTCTCGAGTCGTGTTCGTCCGAGTTGGGGCCTGCCCGCTCTGCGCTCCATTCCTCGCCTGGCTCCGTCCTCCTGGGGAGCTGATAATGTGGTGTGGCATTCTGTGCAGAGGCTACAGTACGATGTGACCTGTGCGTGATAACTGTCCTGGTCAGACTGGCTGGGTACTGCAGCCAAGAAATGGCTTGCTGCGCGTGATGGGATGTAGCCTTTTCATACTATACCTACCATTACATCGAGTAATGACGCTTCCCGAAGCATTGGCGATGTCACCAGAAAGAGAGAGAGAGAGAGCTGATTTACCCCCCCCCCCCTGTATCCTTAATTTGGGGTGTCATATGCCACGGATTATGGCTTGCTGGTTTATGGCAGTGGTGTCACCATATTCTTACCCAGGGCTGTGGTGCTGAGCTAAAATTGACTTAAATTAAATAAAACTTAAATTAAACCCATAACCATTTCTGCTTCTCTAAGAACCTTGCATACCAAATTTACATAGATGTGTCTACGATTTTCGTGAGTTGGGAATCACTTAGCTGGCCAAATCCAACCAAGCTCACACATTTGGGGAAGGGTCTGCAGGGTAAATTATTTTCGGAGACTACATTTCTCCCTCCCACTGGCGATTCGCTGGTTCACGGGATCCAAAACGTCAAACTACGCAAAGCCAATGAAATGCAGCACATTCACACAAACTGATTCGCACGGGCGCACCTTCCGGGATCATCGGGTGACTCGTGGTGCACGTACGACACCCGGTGCTTGGGAACATGAGTGTCGGAACAACAAAAAACAAACACTCAGCGGGGAAGAGGTGACAAATCCCGACCAACACGGGGCCAGACAATCATTCCTGCGACGCACACATGATATCGGCCTGACACCTTCATAATATTACGCTTCATTGGCCCTCACAACCTTGGGGGGGGGGGGGCGCATGTCTCACCTTTTCCTTTTACTAGGCCTGTCTATGATTGGGAAGTCCAAAGTTGTTCGGAGAAGAGGGACGATAGATTTCCCAGGTATGTTCTTTACAGTTAACAACATAAAATCCTGGCTTGCTTAGCACAGCCTCTCTCGCGCCCAACAAACAGTTCTCGAATACCCTACATGACATGACGATCTATGACAGTGGCGTTAGCAAATAACTGCTATAGTAGTCGATGTTATTCCATCTCTGTTTCTGTACCCAGAGACGTCTACAAAGTAGCCTTCCCCTGCTCTTCCTCCGTCCCTCCCGACTGGTCCGTGCATTCATCAGTGTACCGTTTGCAGTTCAGTGCACGGGCGGAGACCCCAGGAGTGGGTGGGAAGGTTGGAAATAAATGCTGTCTGCTGGGTCCGTGATCTTTGTTTCTGGGTGAGAAAACATGAAGCTGAAAACATACAGCTTTCCAAAAATGAGAATCTGGTCATGCAGTGTTGCAAATTATGGAGTTTTTAATTCGATTGGGCGATCCAGAGGGCCCGGTTCTAAAGATGGCTCTCGAGTTAGCAAGATATCTCCATTTACAGCTTAGTGGACAGCTTATATGTCACACGCCGGGGATGGATAATACATGAGGACGCATTGAGCCTAGGCAGACCTGTTTCATAGCATGCTGGGAGGTCATGTTAACCAATGGTATGGCATATCACGATTATGCATACCGTCATCATTTTGGGGGGATGGGGATCTATTTGAATCATTTAGTGTATATGTATTTTCTTATTATTACCTTCAGGAGTATTCTATGGTCATGGGAATTGACAGACAAAAATTCGAAGTAACAGATTTAGGAAGTCTGCATTTTTCGCATAATTGACTGCGCTTCGGACGGTGTGATGTTTTATTTCCTGAATGGGAATGCAATCGTCAGGGGTCGGTCGAAACGAAATAAAGTCTGCGAACACATGCCAGCTGCTACAAAACTTGTACACACTTTGCAATACAACGCACACTGACTAATTTTGTGAGGGTTCGAATTTTCCATTCTGCTTCTTAACGGATCAGTAGCTGTTTGGAAGAGCTAGAAAACACAGAAGGAATTAGCTGGCAAGCGAAAGCGTTAATACGACGAACTTCCAGACTAACAGAGGACTTCTGAGAGGTGCTAGTCAGGCAATGCGCAAGCTAAATGCAGCATTAGATTAGGACATGTTCGTAAAATGTTCAAGAAGGATAAGCATGACATAGAAAGCGAAGAAGCACTAACAATATGGTCGTACAATAAACTTACAAAGATAGGAACACTAATCTTGAAGGGTGGCTGAGGGTTTTAGGAAATACTGTTGTTTGATAATCTATAACACTTCTTCAATTAGTTATAGGTTACATGAGGCGAACTATTAAAAAAAGAAGCTAATTTTCGTGCATTTTGGAGTCATTTGCATAACTGATGTGCACGTTTGATGGGAGTATACCACACCTAGAAATTACGAACATGGTTGATATAGTTTATGAACATTAGTTATTTCTATTCTGGGATATTAGTTTTATTCTGGGATATATAGTTATTAGTATTTCTTGGAAATTTTCCAAGCATGCCTTATCGTCACTTTTCACACACAATTTCGTCCGACGCGTTTCGCTTTGTACGTCAATAACTAACAATATTTGTAATCGATTTTTTTACGTTGCGCTAGGCCCATTTTTTAAGGTCAACAAAGAATGACATCCAAATGATTCTCGGCTTTTGAATATTTTAAAATAACTGGTGAGGGGGGTGAATGGTAACCCCTCCCTCTCTATTCCAGTGCACACACATGTCAACCCGCGAATAGCCCTACACTCTCTCCGGAACTGCGAGTTAGGCTTCCCACGATTACAATGACTAAGGCTAGAGATGTGAAGCTTAGCATAACCTAAGACTCAGTGATGTTGCACTGATGGTTAGAAGCCCAGGTGAGCATAGATTAGGCTATACGGTGTCTCAGAATCGTGTGCCCAGACGATCCCGGGCCCAGACTGGGATCGGCTGCAGCCGATCCCGGGCCCGCACCAAGCGGGCACCACGGCTGCACCAAACGGGCACCACGGCTGCACCGATCAGGCACCATGGCTGCACCAAGCAGGCACCACCGCTAAACGGAGCGGACGTGCATGACGAATGTGGCCTGTCGTGTGTATTCACCAAGGTTGTGCCATGACTGTGTTGGAAATATACGAGTCAATATGACCCGAAAAGGAGACAAGATATCCCATGGGAAGAGAGCTGGTCTTTCAATCCAAAGGCTGTGTGTCGTTCTGTCGCTTCTCGCTGTCGCAAACATCCAGGTGAGCAATTTCCCGTATAACCTGGAATGGGTTTGTGCGTCGGGAAAGCTCGAATAGAAAACGGCACGAAATAGTAACGAGTGTTTTGAATAGCTACGTGTCGTTTTCTAAATCGATGTTACGTGGCTCGCACGTCAAGAGTTCGATTATATATAATTTAAGTTGTAAAGATGATGCAGGATAAACGTGCAAATTACCTGGATCACAGCGAGCTCATTTAAGTCATCTATATAAGAATACATTTAAGCTTAAAATGTAATACTGGAGGACATAGGTGGAGAGCTCTCGAGATTCCAACGGGGGGGGCAGCAGCAAGAATTGCTCTCCCACAGGCAACAAATCCAACTTAGAATAAAAAAGACATCGGTTCGGGCGTTGTCTCAGCCCCTCCTCTTGAACGTTGCATTTAGATTGATTATTATTGTAGAGCAAAATTTTCCACGGATGGTTCAATGAGGGTTCAACAAACCCAGGGATGGTCCTGACGCTCTTCCCCGGAATGCCAACCTCTACTGGGAGGCTACGCGCCCTGGTTTAATTTCAGTGTCCAATGATGTTGGAATCACGGGACGGCTGTGGCCAGCTCCCGCTCTTGGCCACCATGTGTGATTTGTAAGCAAAAGGTAAATTTAATTTTGTTTTCTTCAAAAACTGACATAGGTTATTATTTTTCAAATGCCTCACTGTAGTATATGAAAACTGGCCCCGCATACATGACAATGTAAACCCGATAATATAAAGGAATTTCTGCATATTTTTCTGGGCTGTATCTCAGGCAGGTTTTGGGATCGCCTTTGCTATCCCCCAACCCAAATTAAAATGACATGTCAGAGCCACTGTGTGCACGCACTATTTTACCGCAATCCACCCTCAACAAACATTCCCCGGGCTGTCGCACCGTGTTTAGAACTATCTAGCGTACATGCGTAAGCTTGTCTACGATTATTGCCCTGCTACATGAAAGCCGAAACATCGAGCATTATGATCGGAATATAACCCTATGTGTAGTGCCATGTTACTGGATTATGTCAATTTCTTGCCGAACCACACACATAAGTTCCGACACTATAACTACAAGACAAAATGAAGACAGGAAATATCTGAACTTCAGCTCCAATTTCTAACCACAAAATGAAATGATACTATACGAAAATAGCTTCATTATCGCATAAAGTGTAACAAGACATAAAGCGTGGCTGCATTCTGCAGAATTTCACCATTGCTGAGCTGATTAATCTGAGGTGCTTTAGATGTGCGCAAATATAATCGCACATGATGAGTAATACATGAGTAATTCTTTCCTTGAGGGTTCGGAAAGGTGGTCTAGTCTGGTGGTCGCTCACCTATCAAATCAGTTACTTACAATTACAGCCGTGACACGTTTTTCGGGGCACAACTGGCTTTGGGGGACATTGACCCGATTTTTAAGGCCGCAGAGTGACATTCCAGGTAAGAATTGAGTGTTTTTTGGAGGGGGTGGGGAGGCAGCCGCAACTTTTGTGCCTCGGCGCGACCTTTAGGGCCTCCAGTTTGATTTTCAATGTCTGCGACGCGACTTTTTTGTCCAAGTGGTATCCTTTGGGCCCCGACGTCATTTGTTTGAATCCCTAGCGCGAGTTTTAGCGGCCTCGGCATTTTTGGAGGTCCAATAAGTTTTGGGGGCTTTTGGGGTCATTGTTGGGGTCCCGTAGTGATTATCCATGTCCGGATTGTTTTTCGTTGCCCAGACATTTGTTTTGGTCCCGATGAGACTCTTGGGGCCCGGTACGACCTGTCGTGTCCCTTGCGTGATTTTCAGTGTCTTGGCATGCCTTTTTGATATCCCCAGATTCAGCGTAATCTTCAGAGGCTCCGGCTCTTTTGGGGTGCAATCATGATTTTTAAGTACCCCGGCACGATTTTTTGGCGACACCAGTGTGATTTTCGGGGGCTCAGACGCGAATTTTTCAGGCACCGAACGTAATATTACGGCGTGGAGGGGCGACTTCCCCCTGCCTCCCCCCACACGATGTCGATGCCTCTGGTTACAAGAGGTATCCCCGGTATTCCCTCGGCGTGCTTACATCCCCAATGAATGGTAGTGCTGGACTTCGGGCGTGGGCGGGTGGAAATTGGTTGGATGCAAAGAGGATGCAAATGGATGACCGTTTTTCTACTAATATATACTTTTTAGACTCTGCAAGATGTGCTGGACATACAATTGTGCAACCCAGAGCATCGTTGGGTGCGAGTTCGAATGGTTTGGTGACCTGACTACACGGCAAGCTTGGTGCATATCCAGGTGCGTGCACTTTTTTAACACGTTCACAGGTTTAAAATACATAGCGAATACTAAGGATGTGACATTTGCATATACCGAAACGCAGCCAAGGGGGCCGTCATTCCCTTAGCAACCAAAAAGACATTAGATCGAACAAGAAATATGTGGATTCTCACCGTGTAAAACCAAACATTTTCGGCGCTCCAAGCGCTACAAAGGCGTTTTCTGTCGTTCCATTTTTTTACGTCGGCGCCCAATTTAGAAGATCCTGGCTGCGCCACTGAGCATATACACTGGCGGATCTAGCCCACCGGTTTGGGGGGCCAACTTTCGGTTTTCGGCGTCAGCCCCTCCCCTCCCCCTCCCCCAGTGGCGTACCTAGGAATTATATCAGGGGAGGGGTCGAACGGATTTGGAGGGTGCGCCTTCACCCGCTATTTTTGGTTAAAAGCACCGGATTTCGGGGCACCGTTAAAAGCACCACTATTTGGCAAAGGGGCCCATTTGAAGAAGTAACAAAAATTGACAACATAATTTCCTGTGTAGGGGCCCCAGCCTACCTCCACCGTTTCTATGTTACCGGATTTTTGTTCTTGTTTACCAAAACGTTCACGTTCTCGTTCAACGTCTTGTACCACGTCAACGTTCATGCACGTGTACACACTGGCGGATCCGATTTTGTCAACTCTTGCTGTAAACAGAACTTAGAGCATGGAACCCTCGATGTGTGTTAGAATCTACTAAGCTACCATACTTGCTTCCAAACAATTATTATTATTTTTAATTTTTTTTAATTGGAGATTCTTTCCTCCAGACGCTATTTTTTAACCTCGGCAAAGGTTACTGCATTTTAATTTAGTTGACTTCTGTTGGTTTCGGGGGGCCAAGACACTATGGCCCCCTTTCAAGCGCTTCGGGGGGGCATGGCCGGAATGGCCTCTCCCTGGATCCGCCAGTGTAAATACATACCTCCTCTTGCTATTCTTCTTGAACAAATCAGTCAATGTAGTCTGTCTCTTCATCTTAGCAACCCCAACACCAACATACGAAACATGCTGCTCAACTGGGCTCAACTGGTTACTCGCACAAAACATCCTGTTCAAATTCCGCTTTCGAAATCTGGCTCACTGGGTCCGCTTGCCCGTTACTGGCTAAACAAACTTCATGAACCTATCTGACGAAGGAATAATGAAACTGCTGATTTCGTCATCTCTTGCTGTAAGCAGAACTTCAACAGCATAGAACCCTCGATGTGTCAGAATCTACTATGCTACCATATTGTGCTTCCAAACAATTATAACAAAATACCTGTAAAATTGGAGATTATTTCACCCGGGACGCTATTTCTTAACCTCAGCAAAGGTTACTGCATTTTAATTCAGTTTACTTCTGTTGGTTTGGGGGGGCCAAAAGACACTATGGCCCCCCTTTGAAGCGCTTGGGGGGCCATGGCCGGAATGCCCCCCCTGGATCCGCCAGTGAGCATATATACCATTGTATTCCAACATATATTGTGACATTACGCGGAGTAGACAATCTCGCAATGGTTACCGATCCGTGGGTGAGAAAAACGAATGTTCTAAAGGCATTGAAAGACGAGCTGATATCTGTCCCCCTAACTGTCATCCGCATAGCGTAATCTTCTTGTACCCACAAGGTACAGCGGTACGATACAGAACTACACAGATGCTTATCCAATTGGTGTGTTGGGTCGATATATAGGCCTCAAAATGCGCGAATGTTTTGAGCCTTGATTTGAGTTATATGTCATAACTAAGAGTATACTCAGGTAAGTTGGAATGGTAATTGCCAGCACGCCTGTTCCGACATATATTGTGGTCAGCCTTCAAAATGTTTCGACTGGAGTCGTGAGAAGACTCACTACCCCAACCAAACCTTTTTCAAGGCTCACAATATCCGTTTGAGTAGTCGCAGTGATACGGCGTACAGGTCATTACTATTTCAACATATTACAATGCTGCCGTACATTCAGCACGTTTTCCTAGAACTATGTTCAGATACTGTGGAAAGCTAGGTGAGTCGAATGTACACGCCATATCCCTTAGCTACGGTATCTAGCAAATCAATAACGTAGGAATCAGGCTTTCAAAATCAGCATTTCGCTTCAATATGCAACAGTTCCGGAAATTTGCAGCTCCGTTCTGGGCTTGAACGCTTAACGCCGTGCTGGTCAATGCCATGCCTGCAGGCAGCCCGGTACTACCGACAGCCACCACGCCACGGAACGTGGCACCCTCCGACCGCCGAACCGGCGCGAGGGGATCAGGTGTCAGATCGGAGGGGAGGTATGACAGGTGATCATTCTTTCGAGATATGACAATGAGCAGCCCTCCTGGGACTCAGAGTTGCACACTTGCGGCAGTACAGACGAAATTCGACAGACCGGCTGTGGCAGTCAAAGGGTGCACATTTTCATCAGGGCCACCATGACGGTTTCGCGACGCGAACCGTCCACTTTCGCGCCACAGACGCTGCGCATTCTCCGTCCCTTCCCCAGGCAACTGATCAATGGCGTCGCCAGGGTACGACTAGGCGGCATATTCCGGGCGAAAAATGCAAATATTGCGCGAGAATCACAATATAATACACATTTTAAGCTAGCCATGAAATCTGATGCAAACAGGCCTGAGCAGTGTGTTTCGTGCTCTGCATCCGCCACTACGCCGCAAATCAGCTTCTCACGGGACGACAGCCGGTTCCCGAGGTCTGGAAAGCTAACAATGCGCGCACACCACAAACGCGTATTCAATGACACATCCTGCCATCTAGTGATAAATATTGTGATCTATACTTCAACGTTCAATCGCATGACATTTATTCAATATCCGTTGTTATAATAGCTAAACCGTGCTGCTACCTAGCGATAGCTATCTGAAGTGATGCTTCTAGAAAATTATGGAGTTCTTGAATCTGTGGAGGTTGTGAGCTGTGGAGGTTATGAGCTGTGGAGGTTATGAGCGCTTCGGACTTGTGGGGGTTGTGAGCTGTGGAGGTTATGAGCGCTTCGCAGCTGTGGAGGTTATGAGCTGTGGAGGTTATGAGCGCTTGGAGTTGTGGAGGTTATGAGCTGTGGAGGTTATGAGCGCTGCGGACTTGTGGAGGTTGTGAGCTGTGGAGGTTATGAGCGCTTCGTAGTTGTGGAGGTTGTGAGCTGTGGAGGTTATGACCTGTGGAGGTTACGAGCGCTTCGGGTATGTTGAATTTGTGGAGGTTATGAGCTGTGGAGGTTATGAGCTGTGGAGGTTAAGCAGGGCCGGGGCGGTCTGCACAGTGCGATAATCGGTCAAATGCAATACGATAGCGACAATCGGCCTGTACAAGACAAGTACGCTTGTAGCCGTAAACCGTGGGTATGGCAATGGGCAAGAGGTGGGGTGGCTGCACCCAACGACGCGGTGTCACGATTAAGATACGGTAGCCGTTACACAGAATAGTGAAATAAATGGAGGAGAACAGAGCACGTGTCCACAACGTGGTGGCGGTATTCGCGTGGCGCCACAGTCTGGGACGTATTGTCGTCACCCAGTTCCGACTGTCAGTGCTGGAACCGTGACCCGACCTGTCACCGAGCCATCGAGACCTGGCGTTGGGAATGCACTGACATCGATTGACGGCTGATAAATTGGATTGGACGGCGAGTATGATATGGTAGATTCAAAACACTACCTCCCTTGGCTTGCTCGTGACTGTGACATGACTGTGCCTGTGGGTTCCATGTGTGCTTCGCTAGTATTTCATGTTGTGTTTTGAAGCTCTTCTTGGTCAAATGTGACGTTCCAGACATGCCATAGGCGCGCGTCGCCAAACCGCACCTTGCTAATGACGCTGACGCCGCGATATGGGTATGTGGGTTGTCCGGGCGAGATTGTTCGTGTAGATTCCCTGTGTGTTTGGCCAGTCTTTCATGCTGTGTTTTGAAGCTCTGCTTGCTCAGATGTTCTGATATTCCAGACATGCAATAGGCGGACGTCGTCCGAAATGTTCCGAAAATTCCACCCTTGATTTAGATACTTGCATTGCATCTACAGTTCACGCGGCATCCTTGCGAGCAACACATTACATCGACATGGTATTCGTGATCTGCGAGGCCACCGGGTGACCCAGGGACAACATTGGATACCAATGTGAAGAAAAAGGTCAATCTACATGTTCGATGTGAGCCGTCCGTCTATGGTCACTTCAGAAGCATGAAACATTCCAATTTATTGCCGGGGTGGAACTTGGCATATTTTTTCCGGGCACGTGCTACCAATTTTGGCGCAAAAATGTCGTCACATGCCTCCTTACCTTCCCCTAACTCTTTCACTTCCTCTAACTCTTTCGAGTCTACATGTATATCCGACTTCCATCAATTGCCAACTAGTGGTTCCTGCTACGAGAACTCAACTCGGTCGTTACCGACGTGTTTTCCATAACGTCACCCACCGGGGAACCCTTTTACCATCCATATCTCGTCATTGATACCCGGTCGTCGGACCCGGTGGCATAGCCAGGATTTGGTCCAGGGGGCGAGCAACTGAAGAGGGCCCCTACCTACTTAGCCTCCCTTCGGATTTCGGGCACTATATTTTCAAAGGGCCTATATATATATATATATATAAAATGTAGGCAAATATGTTCATTACGTGAGAAAATCAAGCACACCGCGCTGGAGTGCTAGTGTGAGACCTGCAATGAATGTCCAACAGTCCGGTAATGTCCAGAAGAACAACCCGTGTGGCTGCGGACAACAACCAACAAAATAAAATAATATAAACATAATAAAATAAAATAATAAGAAAAGAAAACATTACGGAAAATATGGCGACATTAACACATATCGAATGAAGGTATGAATGCTTCTAACATGAGTAAACAATTAGGATTGCTCATCTCTATGGATACCACTGTATATTGCTTCTTTCTGTTATCCCCTACGCTCAGAAGTAGTTTAATAGGGAGGGTGCTCATGGAAAGGATGAGGCCCACCTTGTAGTGCCCTTTCAAAAACTGCATGCTTTTTCAATATGAGGCGTTAATACCAGTGGGGAAAAATAAGTGCAAACATTACCTTACCAGCAATGCCCAACACACAGCATCCTGCAAATTGGTGTTTTCCCTTAACGGCGTTACACCGGTCCAAAGCGAAGCAACTGGCACCGTATTCATCACAACTATCGCTGAGCTCTCTTTTTCGCCGTCGTTGGAGCGACCGTAGCTGCTGTGGCAGCGGAGGTCATGCCCCTGGGACAGCTGTGGCCGCTTAGTCTGCCATCACCGCTATGACGGTCATCACCACTGGGGCAGCCAGCCGTCACCGCTGGGACGGATGTGGCCGCTGGAACGACCGCTGCCGCTGAAGTGACCTTCGTCGCTGTAGCGAAGTTGGCCATTGAACAGTCGTCGTCGCTGGGGCGGCCGTCATAGGCGTTCGGGAAGTCGCCTAGTAGTGGTGTTTCTTTGTCCTCACGAAACAGCAGGTGACGGCACTTTAGTGTCGCAACAGGTCACGGCACTTTTTTCAGGATGCATGTCCGTCATAGCGAGAATGCTCAGACGAATCTCGCCTATTTTGTTCTTCCTTATCAAGGGTTTCCCCATTGTGGCACTCTTTCCCTCCCTAGCACTCTGGCTCTCTTCACCCTCATAAACCTCTCTGACTTTTAGGGGACCTTCCCAGTCCTTGGCCGCATGCGTGGCTCTCAAGGACATTTCAGTTCCGAGGCTGGCCCTCAGTATTCCTCGCGCTCATCGCCAGTTTTCAGGGACTCTCGTAGCTCTCAGGGAGCCCGATCCGTCCGGTGCCCATCCCAAAGCTTAGGGACATCCCAGTGCAGTCCTATCTGGCTCTTATGGGCCCTACTTATCCGTCAGGAGCAATCTTCAGCTCACATGGTTCATTCCAAGTCCTCGGCAAGCTTTTCTAGACTTCAGGGATATCGTGCAGCTTCGAGACAGGCCTCACAATTTCTAAGAAACATCACCAGATCTCGGAACTCTCCTTAGTTCTTAGATGGTTCTGTTCAACCCTCAGGGTTTTTCTCAAGCCTCAGGAGCAGCACAGTCCCGTCCGCTTGGCTCTCAGGGACCCTTCCCAGTCCTCGACAGCCTTTCGGGCTATCAAGGATATTCTAGCTCTGAAACCGGTCCTTCGTATTCGTCACAGCCATCGGTAGTCCTTGGGGACTCTGTTTAGACCTCAGGGAACCTTTTTCTTCTTATCGGGACTCCTTTCAAGCCTCTTGGGCATCCGAATCCAGTCCAGTCCTCTGAAGCACTCAGTGACCATTCCCAATCGTCAGGGACCCTCTCAAGCTGTTAGGGGCCCTTCCCAGCCATTGGCAAACTGTCTAACTTCAAAGGCTTTCTAGCTCTGAGGCGGGCCCTCAGTATTCCTCACAGCCATTGTTAGCCTCCGGGACTCCCCTAAATCTCAGGGGGCTCTGTTTGCCATCAGTGGCCCTCTTGGACTGCTAGAGGCACTTCCCAGTTATCAACGGCTTTTTTTGGTTTTAAGCACATTCTATGCTCTGAGGATGGCCCTCGATAACCTTCATAGTAATCGCCAGCCCACATGGAAGCTTTTTGGCTTTCCTTCATTAATTAGGGGTCACTCTCAACATCAGGAGAATCCCAGTTCAGTCTTATCTGACTCTCAGAGACCCTCTTCATTTCTCACGGCCCTCTCCTACTTTTAGGGGCCCATCACAGTCCTCAATAGCTCTGTCCTCAATCTCAGCTTTGAGATGGGCTCCACTTGTCCTCGTCAGCTCTCAGGTGTTCTGTTCATCCCTCAGGGGTCTTTTCAAACCCCAAGAACATCCCAGCTATCTCTGGCCCTCAGGCTCCCTGTTTATGCCCCAGGGCCTTCAGTGCCCTGTTTATTTCTCAGCGGTTCGGGGCCCTTTCCATCCGATATTGCTCTTTCCAGCTGGCATGAGCATTCAAGGTCTCGGACTGGCCCTTTCTTGTCTCCATGGCTCTTGCCAGTCCTCAGGTTGGACGTCTTGGGGTTTAAAGTGCCTTTTTCACACAAACTCTTAGATGCGCTTTGACTTTCCTTCAGTTGAGCCTATGCATTGCTCTGCACCTACACCTTGAGGGGTCATTGCGGTCCCTTGAAGGCGGTCGCCTGCAGGGCCCCATTTGACCCGCCAGAGGACAGTTCCCCTTCATCCCTTGGATAATCCACTGCTTGTTAACAGCCCAAGGCCCTCCATGTGCTTAGGAGCCCCTTACGTAGCACCAGGAACCCTCAGCTTTAGCCCGGATTTTATCCGTAGCTCGGGGGTTTCTTCATCAGCGTGAGGCCTGTTGTCAGCTCTGAGCCCCTCTATATCAGCATGAACCGAAGCCGATCCAGTGGTCCTGCACGTTCGGCTCGGCGCCCCTCCGTCGGCTCAGGAACTTCTTTAACGACTCAGCACACTCCGTACGGCCGGAGGTCCCTCTTTCAACAGCTTAGGACTTCTCGATCACGCAAGGGGCCCTGTGCAGTTTCGGCCGCCCCCCCCGCCGGACCTGGGTCCCTTCACATCGGCTCTGGGCCCTCTCTGACGATCCAAGGTCCTACAGCAGCTAGGGTCTTCTTAGCCGGCGCAGGTACCCTCCTTAGCGATCCAGGGTCTCTTCTGTCGGGCCGGGGACCCGCTTTGAACAGCTTGAGCTCCTCCATCAGGCCAGGAGCCCTTGTAAGGCTTGGGCCCCATTCGTCGGCCCAAGGGGCCTGTCTGACGGTCCGAAGTCTTCTCCAGCAACCAAGGCCCCTTCCGTCGTCTCAGGGACACTCTTTGACAACTGTCAGGCCTGCCTTTTCCGGCAGGCCCGAAGGCCCTTTTCAAAAGTATGGGCCTTTCTTCGGATTGGACCTCGCCGTCAGTTCCGGGGCCCTTCATAGGGGCCCTGAGCTGTCCAGGCAGTCCAGGGGCCCTTCACGTCGCTAAGGAGGGTACCTGCGCCGGCTAAGAAGATCCAGGAGGCCTTTGCGGGCACTCTGCACCGACGCTTTGAGGGGTCCTTGTGGGCCCCTGGGCGGTCAACTGGAGGGCCTCCTCGAACCCTCCAGGAGGCGGTTGCCTCCTTGGCTACACTACTGTTCGAGTCGCGGTGATTCTGGCATAATTCGGATGCCTGTCAAAAGGAATGAATATGATTTGCTTGTCACGTTTTGCACAGCTACTATGGATACATCACAGGTCAGGTCCAAGGTATATTTCAGCATTTGTTGGCCCCGAAGTCTGTCATTCTAATGTTCGTACTTATCAAAGTTAATGTATAGACTATACTTGTACTAGATCATACAAATGGAAAACAATTGAGAAAGTCCATGTGTCATTGATGTCACGTTGAGTCAGATGAGGTCAGGGGGGGGGGGGATGCTTCCATTTATGTGGGTGACAGCCACCACAGCTCCATTGAACGAGAATTTGACACGTTCATGTAGCGTCAATACGAGATGATGGGATGCACGTACGGGATATACATCTATAATTTATCATTCACATTTATAATGCGGTCATCGGGACATCGGCGGCCACGCCATGTTCACTGACTTCGGGTGTCCGTTTCAATTTTACGGTCACTACGGGGTATTTTTGCGCACAGAGTCGAATTTCGCATCAATTTCAGCCTGTGGAGATGCATCACACTCCATCTTGAATATGTATCTGAAAATTACTAGATCAGACTACTGGGACTCCAGGGTATTACCCATCCTACCATATGAGTGCCGTGAAATGTCATGATTGAAAGTGAGATGAGATGAAATTGAATGTAACTTGAAAAGCATGGGTCATACGGTACAAGCGTATTGCATGACGTCACCTTTGTGACGATGCATGCATTCAGAGGGAGAAGTCGAAAAAGTGGCACCATAGGGACACAACTGAAAAATGTTTAAAAAATGAAGAAAAAATGGATCCGACCTCAGTCCAATGACCTTCCTCTATTTAATATTCCAATATATACAAAACTTGGAGGTGTCCCAACATACCATGCTCAGAAAGCTTTGGAAAAAAATGGAAGTGGTCCGCCTTGACCTAATCTAAATCGACGGTCTGACATGACCTGATCGCACAAAATTTGTAGAGTGTAGGAATATTCACCTGAAAGACACTTAGTCTTCGCATTTAGGTGAAGTTTGGTTTTTATACAATCTAAGAAGACCGAAAGTAGAGGCAACACCCTCCCCCCCCTCCCCCCAGTGTGGTACGGGTTAACAGACACTCTCCAGAATTACAGATCGACACATGTATAACCCATCATGCAAAAAGATGGTGCTGAAAATGTTACTCAAGTCAAGAATGCGATACATTGGATACATTCGGACCAGAATCTACTTTGCATTGGGAATATGTATTGCATATTTCGTTCAGTGATAGGGTAACACTTTTGTTTAATCCACTAGACTTGGCATCAGTCAGGGTGTTGCTGGTGTCACCCTATGGAGACCACAGCTCATTCCACTGTGGTCGAGATAGCAATCAGAGTCAGCCTTGTCAGTTCTAATCAATGGAGACATTCCGAATCCTTAGACTAAATATGCTAAGCGTTTCATCGGCAAATCGCCTTTGAATGAATGATAATGAATCGGCAATTTGCTTTCGAATGAATGCGAATGATCTAAGTGAGAGCAACAAATACAGAAAGACTTCGGCAGTTTAAATTGATAGAGAGGTGACAAAATTGTCGACCAATCAGGACGAGGAGCGAGAGCGGAGAGCGTATCTAGACAGCGGTACTGCCGGGATTCGGAGTCACTCGCTTTTTCACGTGGTGTTCGCAAAGTTCCCGTGTGCGTATTCATGACTTATTTGCACTAGCGCCTTGCTTTACGTACACCTTGTTGCCAACGGATAACTGAGCATCTACTGGTGTTAGCACGCTCAATAAATACTGATTGGTTTGGTGATGAATGGATAAGGTGCGGCACTCGCGAGTAGCATTGCATTCAGTGGATAAGGTCCACTGAGGATCACCTCTCCACCGAGCATGAAGCCAGCTGAGACTCGTCTCTCCGAGGACGAAGCTCACTGAGCTTCACCTACCTTTCTCAGAGAATAAGGCCGACCGAAATTCACATGTTCAACAGGATGAAGCCGATCAAGACTCACCTCTCCCAGAGGATCAAACCAACTGAGACTCACCTCTCCCAGAGGATGAAGCCCTGGTCGTCTAGCGTCGGTACAGTATGCTGTGGATTGAGCTGTGGAAGAGCAGGGTGATGTTAGGAGCCAGCTATGATTCAGAGTCCACTGGCTCGACATTCCAACGCGTTTGGCATTGAAACATTGCTCAGGTTTGTGCGCGGCTGTGTTCAGTTTTGGAGGGATTAGGGGGACCGGTTGGCAGTGCCTGAGATTGCATCATTGCTTTGCAGTGTTTTGCCACACAAATTCCAGCAAGAAATGGACAGCTAAAAGACGTGAACAACCTGATATGATCGTACTAGTCACTATTAGAACAACTTGCTGGATGGCAGAATGCATTACACACTAGAAATCATTTCTAGTTTTACTTTGAAGCAAGTTGCTTCAATAGCTGATCATGACAGCTAGGGATCCGGCAACGAGGAAACCATTACACGGCTTTGCCACATGTTTCACTTTCCCTCAATACACGATCGGCATCTTGCACATCATTGGTTTCAACACCACACAACTTCAAACAAAGAACATTAAGAACATCAGCAGCCATTCCAAGATACAGAAAAGGTAAAAAATGCTAGGGTGACGCCAATTTTTTTTTGTAATAGACGAGGGCCAACAAAGAGTGCGAAATCTTGGGTTAAGAGAAAACATTCGAGAGTGCCATAGTACTATTTCCTTACAAACGACCCTTGAGTAACTTGTGTAAAAATAGAAGGCAAAAACTTGGGCGCAACACAACCAATAGTAGTTGATGCGCCCTTGAGCTCAACCAGTCAATGAAAAAGGGAGCAAAACAGATTGCAAGGATCTCATGGAAAAGCGTGCATAGGAGGGTTCTGGTGTATACCAGGTAACCTTGGTGCACATGGCTGGATATCCCGGGTGGGTCGGGAGGGATCTGGACTCCCTTGTTTGTTGAGAGATATCCAACCTTGTTGGTGCATACTCATGTATGTATATATATATATATATATATATATATATATATATATATATATATATATATATATATATATATATATATATATGTATATATATGTATATATATATATATATATATATATATATATATATATATATATATATATATATATATATATATATATATACATAATGGTGGCGCCGTCCCTCAATACAGCTGCTGCCAGTGAGAGGCTTCTAGTTGAACACCATAGGCGTACCTGAGGGGGCAAGTACCCTTGCCCCCTCATTCTCGCAGTTCAACGATCCTCGCGACGGGAAAAACGTGGGTCCTTCGAAGTACTGACATGTGGGCGCCTTCAAGAACACCTTTCGCCTTTCAAAAGACAGTTGATATCCAATTCTGAGAACTGAGAAGAGGGACTGTTTAAGTTTTAATAAGATCCTTATATACGAGGTGCGATCTAAACGTCTAGATCTAAACGTTCCGGTACTGGTCGTGTGGAGAGTGAACCCGCTGTAACACGGGCTTGAGGCGACAGATACCTGTAGCAAACGTCATCGTGAAGCTGCATGCCGAGTTCTCCGTTGAGAAACGCACGTGCCCTTTTACGACGGTCTTCGTGTGTTAGTGTTAGCTTCCTCCCGCGAATGTTTTAAACGAATAAAATGGTTGACTTGAAGGGGCAGCGTGTGTGTATGAAGTCATTTTTAGACTCGGCAAAACCTTGACGGAGATTCATGGCATGGTTAAACTGGCATTGTGTGATGAATCCATGATCAGAGGCAAAACATTCGAGTGAATTGCGCGGTTCAAACGTGGACAAACTTCGATTGACGATTCTGAACGCTGTAGTCGGCCAGCAACCACGAAAACCGACGAAATTGCTGGGAAAACGTGTCAGGTCATCCACGAGGAACGTCGGCCAACGACTACCGACATTTGCAGCATCGTTGGCATATCATTCAGCTCATGCCGCCACATTCTCACCGAGGAACTGAACAAATGATGGATGGCTGCTTAATTATCACGGAGGAAACGAAAATGTGGCAGATCGCTGCCCAATTATCACGGAGGAACTGACACAGGTGGCGGATCGCTGCCAAATGTTCACGGAGGAACTGAAATATGTGGCGGATCACTGCCAAATTATCACGGAGGAACTGACACATGTGGCGGATCACTGCCAAATTATCACGGAGGAACTGACACATGTGGCGGATCACTGCCAAATTATCACGGAGGAACTGACACATGTGGCGGATCACTGCCAAATCCGTCCTCCGATTGCCGACACAGGGTAAGTTGGAACGCTGGCTCGCTCTGCGCAGGAATTTCCAGGAACCGACCAGGAATGATTTTCCTTTGTAAGGTGGTCACAGGTGGCGAAAGCTGGGTTTAAGGTTATGGACCTGACACCAAGAGCAGCCATCCCAGTGGAAGAGTCCAAGTTCGCCACCACAGAAGAAAGCAAGGTAGGTTAAGACTCACGTCGAGAGCATGCTAATCTTGTTCTTTGACATGAAAGGAATTGTTCACCAGTAATTCGCTCCTGTAGGCCAGACGGTGAATATGTGGCTTTACATAGAGTTCGCGAGGCGCTTGAGGAAGGATGTGAGCAAGAAACGTCCGGAGAAGTAACACGCACGGAAATGGAGAAGTGACACGCACACAGCTCACCGGTCCTCACCGCTTTGTTGGTGCAGAGGTGAAAAAGCCTGCTACTCGGCCACGAACGTGGGTGACAGATATTTGAAAAATATTTCCAGTTATGGTGACAACTTACGGTACCGTATTATCATTGAGTATGGATCATATTTATCATTAGGCCGTTTTGCTTCTGAACATATCCATTCAATTTGTTTTTCCTAACCATCCAGACATATACGTAATCATCTTGGTTCAGTGCATGTATCAGAGGCGTACCGAAGCAATTTAGTAGCTATGCTAAGACAGGGGCTGAAAAAAAAACGCTACCACCCAAGGTAGAGTCCATAGGTTTTAACATTGCCGTGGTAATCCCTGTCACATACGAACTGTCCCGTCCCCGTCCAGAGATTGAACCCGACGCAACAGTTCCGTTTCCCGGCGCAGTTTGTTTTCAAAGCTGGCTTTAGTGTGTACGTATCTACCGAATAAGTATCAGGGCGCTGCTGAAGCTGAACTGGTGTATGCTTGCGTAAGTTGTGTTTCGTCTCTAAGAGTCAGGACAAGTATTAGAAACATAGTCTTGTCTTGGATGTTGGCCGTCCAGAATATTGCCACTCACAGAGAATATAAGTAGGCATTTGTCATTACAAAGAACTAACAGCCAACAATTCTTGTTTTCACAACTGACGAGATGGTTACCGATTCGGTGCAGACACCTAATTTGCGAGGGCACCTAGATCGTCATAATGCCCACAAAACCACGCAACACGCTGCGCGCACATAACACGCACTGTGGAGTGCACAGTGCGCTACGTACTCCAGATGACTATGTGGACAAATACGACCAAGCGTATCAGGTGAACGTTTTAACACGTTCAGAGGGTCATTCAATGCGGTAAGGACGTGGCGCCCAGACACGCTCACACGTGTTAGTCAGAAGCACATGATAACATAACCCACATGAAGCTACAAGCAAGGGTACCGAGAGAACCGTGGGACGGATAAGACAGGAGCCGAACTAACTCACTTAACCCCCAAATAACATGTCGACATTGTGCTTCCAAATTGGCGCCATCACGTTGGCCCATTCGCCATACCAATGTTCCAGTTATCTTACACCCATGACTTGTTTCTATCCCTGACGGTCACCAGCCGAGTTTCGACGCATCGTAGTCGTGGTGTTTGACAGTGCAGCCGTTTCCGGCAAGCACGGTACAGCTAACATCAACCATCCTCCTCCTACAGAGAGAAACCTGCGCATGGACCCAACAGACGTGGTGGTCGTCTGTTGGTTACGTTACGCATGGATACGATGCAAATTAAATTCCATGAAAATACGCCTGAAGCCTGACCTGTCAAGCCACAAAGAATAGCTGGCTACATAATGACGTATGACCCCTATTAAAAAAAATCCAACACCCCACAGAACACGCGTAGAAACATCGGGGTACGGAGTGAGCAATCAACATCGGGGTATCAGTGATCAAGCCACTGCAAGAAGCCCAAACCAGCACAGACACTGGCCAGAAAACGTGACCGACAGCACGGCTGCCGAGCGCAGTGGTGATCGTCGTCCACCAGTGGTGATCGTCGTCCACCAGTGGTGACCGTCGTCCACCAGTGGTGACCATCGTCCACCCGTGGTGATCGTCGTCCACCAGTGGTGACCGTCGTCCACCAGTGGTGACCGTCGTCCACCAGTGGTGATCGTCGTCCACCAGTGGTGATCGTCGCAGTGGTGATCGTCGTCCACCAGTGGTGACCGTCGTCCACCAGTGGTGATCGTCGTCCACCAGTGGTGATCGTCGCAGTGGTGATCGTCGTCCACCAGTGGTGACCGTCGTCCACCAGTGGTGATCGTCGTCCACCAGTGGTGATCGTCGCAGTGGTGATCGTCGTCCACCAGTGGTGACCGTCGTCCACCAGTGGTGATCGTCGTCCACCAGTGGTGATCGTAGTCCACCAGTGGTGACCGTCGTCCACCAGTGGTGACCGTCGTCCACCAGTGGTGACCGTCGTCCACCAGTGGTGACCGTCGTCCACCAGTGGTGATCGTCGTCCACCAGTGGTGATCGTCGTCCACCAGTGGTGACCGTCGTCCACCAGTGGTGATCGTCGTCCACCAGTGGTGATCGTAGTCCACCAGTGGTGACCGTCGTCCACCAGTGGTGATCGTCGTCCACCAGTGGTGATCGTCGTCCACCAGTGGTGACCGTCGTCCACCAGTGGTGATCGTCGCAGTGGTGATCGTCGTCCACCAGTGGTGACCGTCGTCCACCAGTGGTGATCGTCGTCCACCGGTGGTGATCGTCGTCCACCAGTGGTGACCGTCGTCCACCAGTGGTGATCGTCGTCCACCAGTGGTGATCGTAGTCCACCAGTGGTGACCGTCGTCCACCAGTGGTGACCGTCGTCCACCAGTGGTGACCGTCGTCCACCAGTGGTGATCGTCGTCCACCAGTGGTGATCGTCGTCCACCAGTAGTGACCATCGTCCACCAGTGGTGATCGTCGTCCACCAGTGGTGACCGTAGTCCACCAGTGGTGACCGTCGTCCACCAGTGGTGACCGTCGTCCACCAGTGGTGATCGTCGTCCACCAGTGGTGATCGTCGCAGTGGTGATCGTCGTCCACCAGTGGTGACCGTCGTCCACCAGTGATGACCGTCGTCCACCATGCGCAACCAGCCGGGACGTTCGAGAACAATACGGAGTCGCGCAACACCTCGCAGCGCACGTTCGGGCATGTCTTGGCATCGGCCAGACCACCTAGACATCCAGCAGATCACGCCAACCGAGCCGGAGTCGTGACGGCGCTGGCAGTCTGGGCATTAACAAAGCGCCATACGACAACCATTCCACCACAGTGTGTCCAAGGTCGCTCAGTTAGGCATCAGGATGTACATGGTCATGCCCTTGGAGGATTTGTGACACAAATTGTGATAGAAAACTGAACATTTCTAACTTTTCACCGCACTCAAAGTGCGTAGCTCTAATTTTACCCACCTTCATTCATTGCAAACTTCCCTGTCACTTCTGAGTCCACTGGTGCCGTTTTTATCGAGATCCATTACGAATTGGTGCTGACAACGCTCCTCAACTCCTTGCGCCCAAGCTCTGAGCTGGCGGCGCCATCTATTGACAGGAATACCAGCTTCCTACTGCAACGCATTTCAGCATCCAGTGTTTTGCTACCATAGTCAAACTATCCTGCCAAAAGCGCGAAAGAGTATTCGTCAACTTGTAATCAAGTTTATAAGCCATGCTATAGTCTTCGTTCTGCCTCTTTTAACTTACTCAGCCCTCAATTAAGCTTCGACTGGTGCCAGCCATCGCTACGACGCGGTTGGAGACAGCAATAAGAATATGTGAATGGAATTGTTGCTTCTGATATTTCCGTTGCTCCTTTCTGTATTTCTTGCTGGTTTTTCCACTAGATTTCCCGTCGTTGCTATTGCCACTGTCACTGCAATCGCTACCGCCACTACCTTCGCCACTACTGCTTTTGCAGATGGGATGCTCGCATTGGCAGGCAAACGAAGATTTAAAGCCTTTGACAGTGAGAAACTTGTTGATTTAAAATTTAAGATGGGAAATGACAGCCAACCCAGGGGACGAGTGGTCTAGGGGTAAGATGCTCGTCTCACAATCGAAAGATTGTGGGCGAGAGCCATGTGGGCGAGAGCCATGTGCTTTCAGTGCGGTGAAAAATGAATATGTTCTGGCAAATACACGATTTTTGACATGCTACCGTGTGATGGGGCGCGGTGGAGCCTCTTCGACTGCGACCGAACTTCACACCTTTCGTATTTAGCCCCAATGGCACAATTTGACGGGGTAAACCCTTGCGAACGTGGAACTTCTTAGAATAAGGACAATTGGGGTATAAATGTATACGATAAATATACAGACGTGGTAGGGTAAATACATCCTAACTCCCCAAATGGTTAGGATATATATGTGAACGAACGAAGATGATTCAGCGATTCAGCATCATAGAACGAAGATGATTCAGCACTAGAACGGAGATGAATGCAACCGTACAGATTGATCTGCATATGGAAGAATATACGAGAACCGATGCAGAAGAGAATATATGAATACGCAGAATATATATATACATATATATATATATATATAATATATATATATATATATATATATATATATATATATATATATATATATATATATATATATATGTATATATATATATATATATATATATATATATATATATATATATATATATATATATATGTATATATATGTATAAATATATTCTGCGTATTCATATATTCTCTTCTGCGTCGGTTCTCGTATATTCTTCCATATGCAGATCAATGTGTACGGTTGCATTCATCTCCGTTCTAGTGCTGAATCATCTTCGTTCTAGTATCGATAACAGGTGGACTAGCGATAAATAAAATCAGGTACTCGAAATATGGATGTTCGGGGTCTCAAACGTACATTCAATTGTCGTCATCAATTATTTCCAATACCGAATAACCCATTAAATGTTTTTGAAAGTCGTCCACAGCTGGGTTAGTCCCTTTAAGTATGCCTGCATACTCCCATGGTGAGTTATGCGCCTGCATACTCGGATGGTGGGCTACGTGCCTGCGTAGTCCGATGGCGGTTCGTGGTGTCTACATATCCGGACGGTGAGCTATGCGCCTGCATACTCGGATGGTGGGCTACGTACCTGCGTAGTCCGATGGTGGCTCGTGGTGTCTACATGTCCGGACGGTGAGCTATGCGCCTGCATACTCGGATGGTGGGCTACGTGCCTGCGTAGTCCGATGGTGGCTCGTGGTGTCTACATGTCCGGACGGTGAGCTATGCGCCTGCATACTCGGATGGTGGGCTACGTGCCTGCGTAGTCCGATGGTGGCTCGTGGTGTCTACATGTCCGGACGGTGAGCTATGCGCCTGCATACTCGGATGGTGGGCTACGTACCTGCGTAGTCCGATGGTGGTTCGTGGTGTCTACATATCCGGACGGCATGTGCTGATAGCAACTCCGTTCCACACAGTAGAGTACTACTCCTATCTAAATGGCACCGATACGCAGATGGTCTGTGCGTAACGCATAGCATAGCGCATGCGTAGCGCAATGCATAGCGCGACATCCTGCCTGGCGGATGTCGCTGTCGCTGGGCCGTCCAGCAGCTCGTCTGACAGCCTCGTGTCAGCACCACACGTGCTGAATGCGCCGGTCCTGTTCGGGCATGCATTATGCACACGTCCTGTTCGGGCATGACACCGGCACTGACTTGGTGAATACATTCTGAAGCCGCCACAAGGCAGACGCCCTGCCGAGGCTACCACCGAGGCTACCGCCTAGGCTACCACCGAAGCTACCGCCTAGGATTTTGCCTAGGCTGCCACCGAGGATGCCGCCAAGGCTATCGCCGAGGCTACCGCCAAGGCTACCGCCGAGGCTGCCACTAGACAGGCGCGCTGCTGCCCAGAAACCGCTTACCTTCACAAACCAGGCCATCATATGCTCCATCTTGCGGTTCATGTCCATCCTCCTGAGGTCCACTTTAAGGTTCATCTCGCTGACGGCCATTAGCACGGCGCGACACGGCGCGGAGGCGGCACTGTACATCAGCTCCATGTCCTCCCTGGTGACGTTCACAACGTCATTACAGCACGCGCCATCAGTACGGCACGACACGACACTGTACATCAGCTCCATGTCCTCCCTGGTGACGGTCACGTCATTACAGCACGCGCCATCAGTACGGCACGACACGACACTGTACATCAGCTCCATGTTGTCCCTGGTGACGGTCACAACGTCATTACAGCACGCGCCATCAGTACGGCACGACACGACACTGTACATCAGCTCCATGTCCTCCCTGGTGACGGTCACAACGTCATTACAGCACGCGCCATCAGTACGGCACGACACGACACTGTACATCAGCTCCATGTTGTCCCTGGTGACGGTCACAACGTCATTACAGCACGCGCCATCAGTACGGCACGACACGACACTGTACATCAGCTCCATGTCGTCCCTGGTGACGGCCACGTCATTACAGCACGCGCCATCAGTACGGCACGACACGACACTGTACATCAGCTCCATGTTGTCCCTGGTGACGGTCACAACGTCATTACAGCACGCGCCATCAGTACGGCACGACACGACACTGTACATCAGCTCCATGTCCTCCCTGGTGACGGTCACAACGTCATTACAGCACGCGCCATCAGTACGGCACGACACGACACTGTACATCAGCTCCATGTTGTCCCCGGTGACGGTCACAACGTCATTACAGCACGCGCCATCAGTACGGCACGACACGACACTGTACATCAGCTCCATGTCCTCCCTGGTGACGGTCACAACGTCATTACAGCACGCGCCATCAGTACGGCACGACACGACACTGTACATCAGCTCCATGTCCTCCCTGGTGACGGTCACAACGTCATTACAGCACGCGCCATCAGTACGGCACGACACGACACTGTACATCAGCTCCATGTCCTCCCTGGTGACGGTCACAACGTCTTTACAGCACGCGCCATCAGTACGGCACGACACGACACTGTACATCAGCTCCATGTCCTCCCTGGTGACGGTCACGTCATTACAGCACGCGCCATCAGTACGGCACGACACGACACTGTACATCAGCTCCATGTCTTCCCTGGTGACGGTCACGTCATTACAGCACGCGCCATCAGTACGGCACGACACGACACTGTACATCAGCTCCATGTCCTCCCTGGTGACGGTCACGTCATTACAGCACGCGCCATCAGTACGGCACGACACGACACTGTACATCAGCTCCATGTCGTCCCTGGTGACGGTCACAACGTCATTACAGCACGCGCCATCAGTACGGCACGACACGACACTGTACATCAGCTCCATGTCCTCCCTGGTGACGGTCACAACGTCTTTACAGCACGCGCCATCAGTACGGCACGACACGACACTGTACATCAGCTCCATGTCCTCCCTGGTGACGGTCACGTCATTACAGCACGCGCCATCAGTACGGCACGACACGACACTGTACATCAGCTTCATGTCCTCCCTGGTGACGGTCACAGCGCCAACTGGACATCGATCTGTCGAATGGGCCGCAGATTCTCTGAAATTCGTTGCTGTCTCGAACGCATGCTGTGCATATAAACCGATGCATATCTGGGCACATGCAACGTGCAAGGGGCACATCTCCTGTCAAGCGGCGTTTTAGCTATTAGCTTGGAAACAATACGAAGTATATTATAAGCCACATGCATCGGTATGCTTCACTAACGGATAGAAAGAAACAAATGAAAAAGTTATTGGATTAAACATTTAAAGAAATGGGGCATAATACAAGCATTCCCTAAACGAAAATTGGGATTAAGTAGTCCCAGAAGTAGAACGGGACAATTTTGTTTCCACAAAACTAAGGGAGACATGTCCCCACCACCACCCCTCCCCTTCCATAGAGCAGGCTAACGTTGCACTCATGAGTGCAAGCGTCCTTTTCATTGGCTATAAGTGCCCTTTCCATGGATTACAAGTGCCCTTATCCTGGAGTGCTATGCAACGGAAACTAAAAATATGCCCTGCCAGCAGCTGGCTGCAACCAACAGCTGACTGCGTAGCGTCACGAGGTGGAGAGGGGGACACTTTCTGAAAATCACTCTCGGATGGGGAGTGTAATAGTTATGGTCGGTATTAAATGTGCATGGCTCACAATATCCACATCTGGTTAAATCCTTCGATTTTGCTCAAGTCCGCCACAAATTATCCGGTGTCTCAGTCATCCCCTCTTATCCAACGACTGCAATAAACTTTACCTTGAACAACGAGATAAACTGCAAAGTCATGGCACTTCCAACCAGTACTCAGTACTCCGGAATCCTGGATGTGGAGAGAACAATTCTTGGTAATTGAATATGGACAGGATATTTTATCAAACACTTCTAGTCAAGGAGACATGGTTGAGTCGTTATTCGATGCTCCCAGGCCCCAGTTACAGATGTATACATGCAGACTACCATGACTACACACATAAAGGGCAGGCACAGTCACACAGACACACAGGCAGTGGCGTACCTAGGGTTTGCGCTAAGGGGTGGGGGGCAAACGGAGCGGGCTCACCTACCCACATTAAAAAAATAACCGGATTTAGAGCACTACTTTTGTTCTAAAGGACCATGTCGTTTTTTTAGGACTCCAGACAGTATTGTCGGCACCCATGCGGGCCCATGACCCCGGTGTACTGTGAGAGCCTCCGATTTTTTTTGCTCCGACTTTTCGGGCCCAGGTGCGTGATTCCGGGAGGACCCGACGCCACTTTTCTTGGCTCGGTACACTTTTTTGGTAACTTCTGAATGTTGTATTGTGCGAGTTTCGCCCTGATTATTCGGGTCCCTCGCGCCATATTTTGGTGTCCCGCCGCGAATTTCGAGCTCCGGTACGTTTCTTCGAGGCCGTACGCGACTTTTGAAGGCATTTGGTGGAGTATTTGTGGCTCCGGGGCGATTTTCCTGGCTCGGATATTTATTTTTCGGAATCTCCTGATTTTGAAGGGCTCCGGCTGGATTTTAGTGCAGTCCCAATGTGATTGTTCGGGCCAAGCTGTGCATATCTGGTGCTATCGACGCCAATTTCTAGTAGCCGCGAGGGGAATTTTTGATGCCCGGACCAGAATTTTGGGGACTACTGACGGGGATCTTGGATCCCAAGCGCGATATTTGGGGGGTCGGCATGAGTTTGCGGGCCACGTTGTACTTAGCTGGGACCCAAAGCAACTTTCGCAGGCCCGACCCGGTCAGGCGTGAGTTTTTTGGTGCCCGCTGCATATATTTAGAGCCCCTACGCGAATTCTGGAAACCATGACGCGAATTTATGGAGCCAGGAACTGATTTGTGTGGACCCCAGCGTGACTATTTTGATTAATTTGTCGCAATGATTCATTTGCCTCTTTGGTAAGCCATTGCGGCTGCTTAACGAGTTTTTTGCAGCCGATAGTACCCTTCAGACTAGAAAGGACCTTCGGAGAACTTTCTTTCGGGACCTGTTTTGAATTTTCCGGTGCTCGGGTCGATTCGATGGAGTGCCTTTGTGATTTTTTGGTGTCGAGTTGTATTTTTGTGAGCCCTCTGTGCGGTATTTTTGGGACCCGGTACAATTCTTCGGGGTCCCGGTGCATTTATTTTTCAGTGCTCCAGCAAGCTTTCTTTCCGGAGCTCGACGCGTTTTTTTTTTGGGGGGGGGGGGGTTCTTTGGCGCAATTTTTGTGGCCGCAGAGTGACATTCTGTATAGGCATTAGTTTTGGGGAAGCCAGCTGCAACGCTTGGGGCTCCGGTGCGACTTTTTGGACTCCCAGTGCGATTTTGAAGGGTAGAGGCGCAACTTTGATGGGTCTTAGCGCGATTTTGTGTTGTCCCAGTCGCCTTTTGTTGGGATCCCTAGCGTGAGCTTTAGTGGCCTCGACACGTTTTGGGGGCTTTGGGAGCGATTGTTCGGACCCGAGAGTGATCTTCCATGTTCGAACTGTTATATTTTGTTGCGTTGCCCCTGCTTCATTTTGTGTGGTCCTGACGAGATCTGTGGGGCCTGCTGCGACCTGTCGAGCCCCTAGCGTGATTTTCAGGGGCCCAGGCGCGTACTTTTGTGACCCCCCCTCCCAGCGTGATTTTCAGTGACCCTGGTTTCAACTTTCTGTAAGCCACAGCGGGATTTTGCGTGACAGGTGGCGGTCCATCGTAGAGTTGGAGTGTTCCACGGCAACACATTGTTTGTTGTTAGCTGCATCGGTGTGTCTGATGTACTGTCTCTGATGTCATCGGTGTGTCTGATGTACTGTCTCTGATGTCATCGGTGTGTCTGATGTACTGTCTCTGATGTCATCGGTGTGTCTGATGTACTGTCTCTGATGTCATCGGTGTGTCTGATGTACTGTCTCCAAGTCAATAAGGCTTCGTTTGTTGCGGGTGGTTGCGAGTATTATATTGTTATCGACTAGTAACGTCCTTGTTAGCGCTGTGTTGTGGTGTTTGTGTGCATGAGATAGTGGCCTTCCGTTTTTCAGGTGGTGGGTATGTTCAGAGCAGCCGGCCTGTTTACACGTGGCAGAATTCCGGCAGAATCTTGCATCGGCAGACCCGACGTTCACGACGTCGGCGGCAGAAATTGGCAGGCGGCGGCAGACTCTGACGTCACGTTTCATTCTGCCAACGTCATACTAGCAGGGTGACGTCATCTATCCAATGCGATATGAAACGTCGCGGTTGCTTGTTTACTGCGCCATAAATAATCTGCTGCAGCACTAATTGACTCTAGCGGTACCACTCACGGAAGTACCTAGATAGCATTAATTCCTAGATATTTGGTACTATCTCACTGAAAGAAGGGCTCTTGCACGCCAACAGTATTTTCTTTTAGGAATGACGTGGTAGTCAGATTACGATAAAAGGGAAGCAAGGTAGGGACCGAATGCCCCCCCTCCTATGCGTGTTATGTGAGAGGCCCTCCGGCGCTCGTGTTAATCGACCCTGTCCTCAGCTAAGTTTGTATGCTAGATTTAGGACACTTAATCTGCTGATAAGATAAACTTGCAATTGATGTGATGCTCAAGATAAAGATAAAAATGCAACCACACGTCTGGAAGACCAGGTTATCACTTAAGTGGCATACAATTGCTCGACCCAATTGAAAGCCAGACAAAAGAATAGCGAATTCAATTTTCGAAATGCTTCGTTCTATCATTGTGCAGGAGATCCCCAGCCACGTTTCCTCCGTTGCTCATATATCAACGAATTATCTACGAGCCCACGCACACACAAGCTTGATGGCGAACGATTAATATATTAGTAGTATTCATATTTGTGGGCAAGACAAGCAGAAACACACCCAGGTCGGGAATCATGACTCCGATCATAGCAACATGCATTACACAGACTGAGACAGTGGAGCGGACTTCGTTGGTATATTCAATATATAATGTAGAGCTTTTATATGCAACTTTTTAATCGATTTGAAGTCATATTTATGTGTTCTTTCTTGATGGTGAAAAAGTGGCAATAGTTAGTCCTTATCAAGTGCAGTTGCCAGCAAAATCTATCTAACGCAACCGTCTTCACGTCAGATTCTCTCAGTATCTCTCAGTATTTCTCATACCAATATTACCTGAAAAGAGGCCGATTTCAATATACCCTCAAAATCAAAGCAAGCAAGACCAAGTCGGTTTTAGCATTTGCATCACTGTATTCGCTTGGGACGCTCGCTCACTCTGTCTGAACAGTCAGTGTAAACTCGTCAGGTGAACGATATCTGAGAAACGTCTGTGGACGAATACGTGCTAAGTATGGCCATATCTAGCAATCTAAATCAAATCAGACCCGTTCTGACCTCCACATTGTAGTGACTTGTTATGAAAATATGAAGGTGGATGGCTGTTGCAAAATTCCCTGATGAAGAAAATAATGCAACGCATCTGCCTTTAATAATCTGAGGGTACATAACACACAACTCAGAAGTATTTCGGAACGACACTGCCAATTGCCATATGCCGGGTTCTCCCACCAACAGCCAGATTATAACACCAAGATGTACAAATGCATATGTGTGTCCATATAACACCTATGTAGCCGATCATATTACAACCCTGTAACATCAGGCATGCTACCAGTACCAGTGCCCTACAAGTATGCATGGGGTGGAAGGAAGCAACCGTCGTGAGCGGTGTAAAGGGATCTCGATCCATGTCTCGTAGTGTTTCTAAACTCAAGTAGCAGAACAAATGTTGCCGGTATTGAATTGGGTCCCTCGTCGCAAACATCAAACGCAAAACCTTGCAGATGCACACTTGCTGCCTGTATTATCTCACACGCACACTTGCTACGTGGACTATCAATATTGAAGTCGTACTGAGAGTGTGAGGCTACTCTCTATCTAGGAAAAGAGGCCGGTACACATGGGCAGGAAAAAGTAATGTTGGGAACACAACATGGTCACATGCGAGCAAGCGTGGTTTCTGCGAAGGAGAAGACCGGAATAACAGCAGGTAAGTACAGTACAAGGCGTCAAATGTACAACACTCTCTGTTCGGCTGTTTGATTCGATGATATCACGGAATCAAAATGGTTTTAATGTATCGTGACTAATTGCACTGTATGTATAATATTTTGCTGTTCTGTGCTATATTGTCGGTCCTTGTAGCTGTTCTAGGAAGTATTCATTTCTGATGTACTTTCGTCTGATATGTCCTATGTACCTTATATGGTAAAATACGTATGCGTCTTTTCAAAACTCAACATTTTACCGTGCGCGGCGCGGCAGCCCTGCCAGCGTCGGGGACTCTTGCCAGGGACAATTCAGGAATTGTCATGGTGACACTTGTCTGAAGGGGCGCCACTGCGAACGTACTTGGAGGTAGGGGCGGACACAGGGCTGGCACTGAAGTCATGTGCCCCCATGGAAATTGGCGCCACTTCGGCCGGGAAAATGATCCACTTCGGGAATGCTTGAGTGCATCCCCATTGAATGTTTCAGCCAAAGGCGCCCCTCTCAGAGGAAACGGCGCCCTTTCAGTCTGATCGAGTGCATCCCCTCGAATTATTCAGCCATAGGTGCTCCTTTGAAGGAAAAGGCCCCATCCAGTGTGTTTCAGTGAAATCCCTCGATTTTTTTCAGCCAGAGGCGCATCATGAAAGGTAAAAGCGCCCCCCCCCGCCCTGGAAGGCCCAAGTGCACCCCACCCGCAATTTGTGTAGTTGCCGATCCGAAAGTAAATGCCGAGCACGGGGAAGGGCGTGTATGCGCAGTAGTCAGCGACCGAACGAATCGACACGACTGACGAGAGAGGGCTCACCGTAATCAGACCACGAGCACCGGCCACGCGTCCCCTCGAATTACCGGATCGTCACTGGCGCGCGCCGCCGACCCAGCCGCCCTCAACAACAGACCGCGCTGCCAAACTGCTGGAGCATCGCCCCGGGCTCAGGACAGCTGACGGCGCCGGGTGCCACTTGACCCATGCATACCAGCATGGCCACTCACTACAATTTGTTTAGCTTGAGGCGCCTCTCCAGAGACCAGGCTCCCTCATTACAATTTTGAGCCAGCCCCTGCCTGGAGGGGTGTCCTTCCGAGGAGAGCCTCTTGCCGAAAACAAAATTAGACGGGGGTCCATTCGAGCACACTGAAGTGGTGCCTTTTTATCTCACAGGGGCGCTTTTCACTAAGAAAAAAATATAGGGGTTCACTGGTGCCTTCCCGGATGGGCGCCTTTTCCCGGCCGGATGAGCGGCCACCTTCCATGGGAGGGAGCACATACTCCCAGCCCCCCCCTGCTCCTGACTCATGCATCTGCAATCCAGCAGCTGGCCGCGTTCAGGCTATCACAGTTTTCTCCTTTCTCCGGAGAAGACAGACTTCTAGCCGACGCAGATGTGCTGTGCATTTCGGGTTGCTGGAATCCAAGAAGACAACACCAAGCTCGACCTGCTGGTGGCAAACCTTTCTGTGCCGATCACCACGCAGGTGTGGATCGATATTATCACGGCCCAGACGCCCAGTTTCGTGACCCTTATTGACGCCCTGAGGCGTAGGGTGGCGCAATCGCGACCCGCCCTCCTAGAAGCTCTATTGTCCCGCCAGCAGCTCGCAGACCAGAAGCCGTTCCAGCTGCTCCTGCGGATGCACTCAGAGCTGGGTACAGCAGGGGATTCCCCACACGTCCGAGAAGTGTGGAATACTATTTCTGCAAGGGATTCCGCAGGCAACTTAGGCTTGATCGGCTAATAGTCCATAGCATTGGGTAGATATCTGGTTAACAGCAGTGTGGTTCACACCCTCAACATAGTTACCGGACATCCCTGTCGCCCATTATTATCATTTGTCTACATTTCTCTCGAATACCACAAATGCCCAAAACATTTTGAGCAGGAGCTTCGTTATAATGGTTCCCTCAGACACGGGCTGAGGTGGGTGGTGGCTGGTGGTGCCGGGGTGAGGTGGGTGGTAGGGGTGGATTAGCGCGGCGGCCGAGCCTTATGACGGATCGTCTGTCGTACATTTGCATAACATATTTACTGGTCATGTGCGGGATGCAGGCTCATCTAAGATGAGCCTGCAGCCCGCACGATCCGTCATAAGGCTGGGCCGCCGCGCTAATCCACCGCCACCACCCACCCCGCCCCGACACCACCAGCCACTACCCACCCCGCCCCGACACCACCAGCCACCACCCACCCGGCCCCGACACCACCAGCCACTACCCACCCCGCCCCGACACCACCGCCACCACCCACCCCGCCCCGACACCACCAGCCACTACCCACCCCGCCCCGACACCACCAGCCACTACCCACCCCGCCCCGACACCACCAGCCACTACCCACCCCGCCCCGACACCACCAGCCACTACCCACACCGCCCCGACACCACCAGCCACTACCCACCCCGCCCCGACACCACCAGCCACTACCCACCCCGCCCCGACACCACCAGCCACTACCCACCCCGCCCCGACACCACCAGCCACCACCCACCCCGCCCCGACACCACCAGCCACCACCCACCCCGCCCCGACACCACCGCCACCACCCACCCCGCCCCGACACCACCGCCACCACCCACCCCGCCCCGACACCACCAGCCACTACCCACCCCGCCCCGACACCACCGGCCACCACCCACCCCGCCCCGACACCACCAGCCACTACCCACCCCGCCCCGACACCACCAGCCACTACCCACCCCGCCCCGACACCACCAGCCACCACCCACCCCGCCCCGACACCACCAGCCACCACCCACCCCGCCCCGACACCACCGCCACCACCCACCCCGCCCCGACACCACCGCCACCACCCACCCCGCCCCGACACCACCAGCCACTACCCACCCCGCCCCGACACCACCGGCCACCACCCACCCCGCCCCGACACCACCAGCCACTACCCACCCCGCCCCGACACCACCAGCCACTACCCACCCGGCCCCGACACCACCGCCACCACCCACCCGGCCCCGACACCACCGGCCACCACCCACCCCGCCCCGACACCACCAGCCACCACCCACCCGGCCCCGACACCACCGCCACCACCCACCCCGCCCCGACACCACCGCCACCACCCACCCCGCCCCGACACCACCGGCCACCACCCACCCGGCCCCGACACCACCAGCCACTACCCACCCCGCCCCGACACCACCGCCACCACCCACCCCGCCCCGACACCACCAGCCACTACCCACCCCGCCCCGACACCACCAGCCACTACCCACCCGGCCCAGACACCACCGCCACCACCAACCCGGCCCCGACACCACCAGCCACCACCCACCTCGCCCCGACACCACCAGCCACTACCCACCCCGCCCCGACACCACCAGCCACTACCCACCCGGCCCCGACACCACCGCCACCACCCACCCGGCCCCGACACCACCGGCCACCACCCACCCCGCCCCGACACCACCAGCCACCACCCACCCGGCCCCGACACCACCGCCACCACCCACCCCGCCCCGACACCACCGCCACCACCCACCCCGCCCCGACACCACCGGCCACCACCCACCCCGCCCCGACACCACCAGCCACTACCCACCCCGCCCCGACACCACCGGCCACCACCCACCCCGCCCCGACACCACCAGCCACTACCCACCCCGCCCCGACACCACCAGCCACTACCCACCCCGCCCCGACACCACCAGCCACTACCCACCCGGCCCCGACACCACCGCCACCACCCACCCGGCCCCGACACCACCAGCCACCACCCACCTCGCCCCGACACCACCAGCCACTACCCACCCCGCCCCGACACCACCAGCCACTACCCACCCGGCCCCGACACCACCGCCACCACCCACCCGGCCCCGACACCACCGCCACCACCCACCTCGCCCCGACACCACCAGCCACTACCCACCCCGCCCCGACACCACCAGCCACTACCCACCCGGCCCCGACACCACCGCCACCACCCACCCGGCCCCGACACCACCGGCCACCACCCACCCCGCCCCGACACTACCGGCCACCACCCACCCCGCCCCGACACCACCGGCCACCACCCACCCGGCCCCGACACCACCGCCACCACCCACCCGGCCCCGACACCACCAGCCACTACCCACCCCGCCCCGACACCACCAGCCACCACCCACCCCGCCCCGACACCACCAGCCACCACCCACCCCGCCCCGACACCACCAGCCACTACCCACCCTCGCCCCGACACCACCGCCACCACCCACCCGGCCCCGACACCACCAGCCACCACCCACCCCGCCCCGACACCACCAGCCACCACCCACCCGGCCCCGACACCACCGCCACCACCCACCCGGCCCCGACACCACCGCCACCACCCACCCGGCCCCGACACCACCAGCCACTACCCACCCCGCCCCGACACTACCAGCCACTACCCACCCGGCCCCGACACCACCAGCCACCACCCACCCCGCCCCGACACTACCAGCCACTACCCACCCGGCCCCGACACCACCGGCCACTACCCACCCGGCCCCGACACTACCAGCCACTACCCACCCGGCCCCGACACCACCAGCCACCACCCACCCCGCCCCGACACTACCAGCCACTACCCACCCGGCCCCGACACTACCAGCCACCACCCACCCGGCCCCGACACCACCAGCCACCACCCACCCCGCCCCGACACCACCAGCCACTACCCACCCCGCCCCGACACCACCGCCACCACCCACCCCGCCCCGACACCACCAGCCACTACCCACCCCGCCCCGACACCACCAGCCACTACCCACCCCGCCCCGACACCACCAGCCACTACCCACCCGGCCCCGACACCACCGCCACTACCCACCCCGCCCCGACACCACCGCCACTACCCACCCCGCCCCGACACCACCAGCCACTACCCACCTCGCCCCGACACCACCGGCCACCACCCACCCGGCCCCGACACCACCGCCACCACCCACCCCGCCCCGACACCACCGCCACCACCCACCCCGCCCCGACACCACCAGCCACTACCCACCCCGCCCCGACACCACCGCCACCACCCACCCCGCCCCGACACTACCAGCCACCACCCACCCCGCCCCGACACCACCGCCACCACCCACCCGGCCCCGACACCACCGCCACCACCCACCCCGCCCCGACACCACCGCCACCACCCACCCCGCCCCGACACTACCAGCCACTACCCACCCCGCCCCGACACCACCAGCCACCACCCACCCCGCCCCGACACCACCAGCCACTACCCACCCTGCCCCGACACCACCGCCACCACCCACCCCGCCCCGACACCACCGGCCACCACCCACCTCAGCCCATGTCGACGTGTGGGAGGCCGCGCGCGCTACGTGCCCCCTCCACAGACGAGCCGGTGTCTGCGGCGACAGTCGACAGCGGCGCTGACGCGGCCAGCCGGCTCTGTGCGCCGGCACAGCGTGCTCAGGCCGCCGCCGCCGCCGCAGACGTCATCAGGCGCGTCAGCCAGGTCACGTGACCAGTCGGCGTGCAGAGGGCCAGTGGCCGGCCGACGGCCAGTGGTGCAGCGGAGCCACGGTCAGCGGAGAATCCGAAGCGCCGTCAGCCGTGCCAAATCGCCCCAGTGAAGGCATCGATGGAGTTGGGGGGACCAGGCTCGCGGCGCCCATCCACCCGGATACCACACCTGGATCCTGGATCCGGACACATCCGTTGCAAACATGGCGTTGGATTCGGGATCCTGGAAAGCCTTCGAAAAAAAACTGGCACTATAGGCACAGGCAGCGAAAGATGATACAAACAGAAATTCTGCTTCTGAATCCTGGAGGATTCATCCATACAAACACAATTTGCTTCTTTCTATGAACTGATATCCAGGCACTGGAACGTCAGACCCCCTCGGTGGGTAGAACAATCCTTCATTGACCCTAGATCCCGGAAGACATCAGTGGTGCAACATCCGAATTTATGATGAGGCGCAAGCTATATTTGTGGCTATTTTTTACAGCGAACGCCGTTTGGTTCACGTTAAATTGTGTCCTAAGGGGAGCGTATCATGAATTAAAGATTATTCGTGCACAAGAGTGTCTAGTCCATCCTGCGTGATTCCGGGTGAATGCTACATACGATTCTAGACCCTACAACTTTTTGTACATGATCGCATAAGAAATGAATACTACATTCTGGTGAATCTTGTTACTCTGGTGAGTTTTAACACTGGTAAATATTGTGATAGTTTGTCTACATGAACACCGAGAAGCACTGCATCATGGGATCCAGGACTCGTGATCGGATCCCAGTATTAATTTCTGGGATATAAGGAGTATATTTGGTCCGAATTGTGCAACTATCACGGATACATCATCCAGACGGCTTACTGGAAACAAACGCATTATGGATTACCATGCTGCATAGGTGAAAATAGTAGCCCTGTACGGAACACCGGATATTTTAGTTCCACCAGATATTCAGCTACAGGGACGGATCCAAGGGAGAGTGGAATGGGCGACCGTCCCCCTCCCCCTTCTGAGACCCGAAACGTGTCGCATGGGGATACGGCGCCCCTCCAGGATGCCCGAGTACACATCCCATCCTTGAAGTGTTCAGCTGGAGGCGTCCGTCCAAGTAAGAAGACGCCCACTTCAGCCACACCCAAGTGCACCCCCTTGAAATTGTCTTATTCAGCAGCTACCCGGCGGAAAAATATTGTCCCTGGAAGTCTATCTTGGGCGAAATCCTAGACGTCCGTCAGTGTGCCGCCAAAAGGCGGCTCTCCTCATTGGCTGATCATCTGAGCCTAATGATTCATCAGCAGCTACACAGAGCTCAAGTACATGTCTTTCTGCGTCACACCTGTCGCCAGCCCCCAAACAGCGCTCTGATCGGGCTAGTTCGTCGCTCTTCCAGCTGATGTATTGTCTGATATAACAGCACTGGCAAATGTAACGTGGAGAATGGCCGTCTTCGGCAACGTTCCTTCGCTTATGCTTCTCGAGAGCAATCTAGCTTCCATTCCTGAATTACTTGCGGTTCAATAGCTTAGCTGCTTTGACAACAGCTATAATTGTAGAGCTATAGCTGGGTTCAACCGCTCTGGGTGGAGCCTATGAAAACTACAAGAAGCTCGTTTTATGTACTTCTTCTAACGTTTCTAACATTCGTTGTAACTCGCCAATACGTGTACGTAATCCACCCCTCATTCGGCGCCTCGTACGCGTTATTCAGCGGTGGGCAGCGCCGCAAGATCACACCACCTCCGGCTGCGATGATCCAGTGGAACCCCACCCGGCAGACTGCTGTGTGGATCCAGTGGAACCCGAACCGGCAGAATTATGTGTGGATCCAGTAGAACCCCACCCGGCAGACTGCTGTGTGGATCCAGTGGAACCCCACCTGGCAGACTGCTGTGTGGATCCAATGGAACCCGAATCGGCAGACTGCTGTGTGGATCCAGTGGAACCCGAACCCTCCAATAGTGACGATGGCCCCAATGGCCCCGCCGATGGCCCTGTAACTAGCGACGTCCGCCCGTTCATTCTGTTGACCTGCCACTCAGGACTGTTGTTTCCAGGCGACTGACCGCCACCGTTAACGTCGCGACTATACCCTGTATTGTGGCCAGCGTACTGGTGCCCGGAGACACTGCGCCGACTGGCACCGTCTGCGCTGCTGAGTATCCTGTCATAATCGCTGACACCAGACCTGAAGCCGAGACTTCCAAGAATCTGTCAGCTGCGGTAGCCAGTTAGCCCAGAGGAGCTTTCTCTGACGGAAACGGTAATGCTGCCCAAGCTGCCTGCGGCAGCCGTTGAAGAAATCGTCTTCAACAGCTCACGGATACAGATACAGACTTGACTTGATTATATTTAGGTGACATCACACAGCAGAAAAAAATATGCTGTATGATGTCATCCAAATATGCTTCGCACGCTCATTTATCAGTGTGTTGGAAAATGAACTGACCGATATGTACGTAGTAACCTAATTATTGCGAGTGAACGTTTACGCATACTAGACGATACTCGCATTCGATTTTTATATATACGCAACTTCGACTCTTGTACCTTCACTATGATCAGTGTAACTTATACGTATTACCTGTGTGATTTCGTTAACAATCTGCGCTTGTACCTGATGATGTCATTTGAAATGACGAAACGTCGACATGGAGGACATAAACTAGGCGTTCTTTAAGCCAGATATCTTTACTAATTATGAGCTTTGGCACCATTTTGAGTCAACACGAACGCGAACACAAAGCCATAATAAGAAGAATCGAAGCCACATCAAAGAAACTAATAAACAGTAAAGCCGCAGTGACCTTTAACCAGCAATGCATGTTAAACAATCTGCTTCCAAACTATGCGAATATATATATATATATATATATATATATATATATATATATATATATATATATATATATATATATATATATATATACCTGTTATTCATAGCAGCCTCACATATATAGGCCATCATCAATCATACGAAATCTCACTGATAAATCCTTGAAGCACCGTTTCCTTATCTGTCATCTGAGGAAAAATTATGTCATCAATAAAGGATCAGAGGTCAGCGCTGCTTTGGGAAGCCCAGACAGGGGCGGATACAGGGGGTTCTGGAGGAAAGTGCTCCCCATGGAAGATGGCGCCCCTCCGGTCGGAAAAAGGCTCCCTCCCTGGAAGGCTCGAGTGCATCATTGCCTCAAGATTTTCGACCAGAGCCGCCTTCCCCCGAGAGAAACAGCCGCCGAATTGTCGAAGCTAAAGAAGTAAGGTGGTGAAAATCCGATCCGAGGACATTTTTATGGGGAGGAGGATGCAGCCGGGATTTTTTTCTGCCTCACCCCACTTTGGTGCCCCAGACCGCCCCTGGGTGTCGTTCCTAACTACTCCCGAGTTGTGTAGTATGTGCCCTCAGATTGTTAAAGGCAGATGCTTTGTAGTATTTTCTTTATCAGGGAATTTTGCAACAGCCATTACACCTTCCTATTTTCATGGCAAGTCACGCGAATGCGAAGGTGAGAAATCGCCTGATTTGATTTAGATTGCCAGATATAGCCGTACTTAGCACGCATTCGTCCAGAGACGTTTCCCAGGCAGCGTTCACCTAACGAGTTTACACCGGCTGTTCGGACAGGGTGTGCGAGCGTTCCGAGCGAACGCAGTGATGCAAATGGTAGAACCTACTTGGTCTTGCCTGCTTGGATTTTGAGGATATTTTAAACTCGGCCTCTTTTCAGGTGATATTTGTATGAGATGAACTGACGTGAAGACGGTGCGTTAGGTAGATTTAACTGGTAAGGTTTATATTGCACTTGATAAAGATTATATATTATCATTCTTTACGCCATCAAGAAAGAATATATAAATATGACTTTAGGGAGGGTTGAAACTTCTGGAGGGCTAAGCAATATACTCACCTAAGAGACTGAAACCTGTGTAGAGGACTGAAGTCTCGACAGTTTCGAAATCTTCAGCCACAGCTAGAGTTGGAATAATATGCTGTTCCGGATCTTTGGAATATGGAAGATTATCATCTCCAGAAAATTACGCTCTCATTTTTATCATTTGGAGATTCAATGGTGATGTTTCGCAGTGAACTGCTCGGTGATAAAGTGCTCAAAATTAACTGGAATGTGCACACGGATATTCTGATGCTACAAATTTGTAGACAAATCTGTAGAATATGGAGACAAAACTGCACATTCCATTACCCACACATTTTTCTCTCCACATGCACAAATACAATCCTGGCTCGTTGGCTACGAGCTTGTCGCCATGGGCGTAGGTTTCTGAAAATTATTTGGACGGGGGAGGGGACCCAGTACATGAAGGAAATGAACGGGCCCAAATGGATTGGGGGCATGCCACAGGGTCCCATTTTTAACAGGGTCCCATGTTAAAAGTTAAAATTATTGGGGGACAAGCACCGTCCCAAAAGCCTACAAAGCCACACGCCTATTTGTCGCTGTGTACTGGCCAGTACACAGCGGCACGGCCGCACATGCTCGTGGAATTATTGGTGGAATACGGAGTACTTCATCCCGTAGAGAAAAAGGTGCAAAACGGTCTGTGTGCATGGGCAGGTTGGGCAGGTGCGGCGGGTCATTGTTTTCACATAAACTATTCATTTTTGTTTCTTCAAATTATGCATTCACTAGCTGTTCTGCTCTTGTCCCGGACGAACGTCTTCGTTCCGCTCTGTGACTAAGCGAGGACAGATCCGGCAACGCTTGGGCCTAGTTAGTGGGTGGATAATTTATTTGTGTTTTTTTCATAGGGCAAGGCGTTTAAATTGTTTAAATTTGGTACTGTTGTGGCATACGATATTATTATTCGTCGATAGTGCGCATATATCGCCGCTCGGAGTTTGATGACATTCTCGAAGTTTTCATGGAGTGTGAATTTGGTGAGAAGGACTCGAATGTATGGACGCCGCCACGTGTTCGGTGGTACAACTATGTACGAATATAGAGAGGTAAAGGACGCTGTTTGTACCCAAGTATAGCCAGACACTAACCTAGCATTACCTGCGGTAACCACGTAAGCTGTATCACACACATTTTGGCGACCGTGAGAATTTCGGACTTCGCGATGGATTTGCCAAGCTCGGTCCCTGAGCCGCATCTGCCGACTCTCGGCCACGCGGCCGCTCCGTGGAAGGTATGGATATCGCAATTTGATAATTATCTGCTTGCTGTGGACGGTGACATCCCCCTCCCCCAGCTAGGTAGCGCGCCATCCTCTTGAACTGTCTGCACTAAAAGTCAGAGCAATCCTGCGACTCTGCCCCCAGATGTGAAGATTGAATGGGAAACTGCGCTCATGGAGATGAAGCGGCAGTTGACCTCCTTCGTTCGTCCCACAGCTAACGTTGCCGGGCACGATATATCGATGTCTGAGTCGTTGCCAGGATTCCTCGGAGTCTACCACCGAATGGGTTTGCGTCCTTCGCCAGCTCGCTGCATCTTGCGATTATGGAGACAAGAGTGTTGAATTCATTCGGGAATAGGTGGTGGAGAAAACTGTGTCCACCCACCACAGGCAGGGGCTTCTCATGGAGCACGACCTGACCCTGGAGAAGACGCTCCTGCTCGCCCAGCAGGTGGAGACTGCGTCACGGTAGGAGCGAGCGATGCAGCATCTTGGTCAAGCTTTTCACACCTCACACCAGGGAAACTAGGCAGGTCATGGGGGGGGGGGGGGGTATAGCAGATAAAGTGAGAAGTATTGCAAGCAAGGAAAGGAATAGTTCATCATGTTTTATGTAAATGCCAGAATTGCTAGGAACAAGATTGAGGAACTCCATGCATATATGCTGTCTAAAAAGCTATATTTGGCATGCATAACTTGGGTATGGGATTAATGAAAACATTGTTGGAGATAACTTGCAAGAATTTGAATTGACAGGCTACAGCATGCATGATCATCAAAGGAAGCCATATATCAGAGGTGGCATACTCTTGTATATGAGGCAAGCAATGAAATGTCATACCGTAGAGGATAGTGTGTATAGTGAAGAGTAGAATCATTGTGGTTAGATATCATCCTGAAGAATGGACCAAGGTTAAGGATCTGGGAATTCTATAGGCCACCAGACCAGAATGAAACCACTAACAGGATGATGCAGGAAGAGATAAGTAGGAGAGTGCATGGGATAACTCTAATGTTGGGGGACTTCAACATAGCAGTCATGGGAGTCAAGACTTGACGTTTAAGCAACTCAGGAAGAGGTTTCATGACTTGTTTTGAGGAAAATGTATTATTTTAAATGATGTGAAATGAAAGATAAATGCATGATGATGACGAATTTGATTCTTTTGAACGTGTTAAAATGCTTATGAAATGTGGAGAATGGTAAAAGACAAACTGGTTCAAGGTCAGGATAGGTGTATTCCCAATGGGCAAGTAAGATTAAACAAAGTTAAGCACCCTTCATGGATTTTCAAGGAAGTAAAGGTAGCTTCAAAGAAGCAGGCCTTTAACCCATTAACGCCCGGTGTCCTCATATGAGGACAGCACCATTTCCAGCATATTTCGGAAATCTGGTCAGTCGCAAACTGCCCAAACGCTTTGAAAAGTGATCACAAGGCATCTGCGGACCTCGTGGTGACTTCAGATTCCGAAACTGATCGCACAGGAATACTTGGCTGGTCCTTTAAGTTATCGTTTTTTCGGCATCCTGAAGTTAAACTGCAAGCCACTCCGGACAGGTCTCCTAGTCAAGTACTGACATAATCTCGGAGGGTGCATTGATAAAATATTTTGAATGTCCAAACGCTGGTATTGATTTCCCATAATCAGCAAACACTAACTGTCTAGCGCCCGTTAAAATTCGGTGTCATCAAATGAGGACACCGGGCGGAAGGGGGTGGGAGCCGGCCGGGACTGCGTGGCGGGGATTAGGGACGGCCGGCCTGGCCCATGCCCTGTCCGGCCCACAGCATTTGCTATGTGCGTGCTGTGAGTTGCGCGTGATGGGTGTATCTGTCTGCGTCGATTCCAAGCTGTGATCTGTATCGGATTCCTTGCCGCGTCTCCCGTGCGTCATTATGCGACGGGAAAAGGTCCTAACGGTGGAGGCAGCCCTACAGCTGACTGAAACCGGCGGCTTGGCGGACAGTGATGCTGACTCTGTGGACAAACTAACAGACGAGGATGAAGGGGAAGATGACATCGTCATTGGCAGGGACGCGGCGTCGCAGGACGTGCCCGGATACTTGGAAGCCCATGTCCGTTCGGAGGAAGGCAAAGCAAATAACCAACCGGTACGCCAGGCAAGCGGCCCAGGGCTACATCAAGCGATCCCAGTTTGCTCAAGAAGCTACCTGAATACACTGGGCTTCCAGCAACAACAGACGGAGCTAACGGCGCTTGCAAGCGCTGAGGAAAACTGCAAGACACGTCCCTAGTCCAGCTGTCGAGGAAATGTTCACCGAAGACATGTATGTGCATGTCATCAACGAAGCGCTGCGGTAGGCGCTAAAAACAAAAATATCAGCTGTTTGGCTAACGACTGGTGAGATCAAGACGTTCATCAGCATTCTCCGACATTCTGGATATCATCAACTCCCCCAGTGAACGCCACTACTGGCCAGCCCCCGATGATCTGGGAGTGGAAACGGTGCAATGCGTCATGACACGACAAAGATATCTGAAGCTGAAGACGCACGTCCACTTCCAGAACAATGCGAACGCGTCAAACGGTGGAACAGATCCAAGCGAGCCCACAGGTTCGTGGATCAATCACGCATGACACACAAATACAACAAGTGTATGGGTGGCGTCGACGAGCATGATTGGCTATGCAACAAGTACAGCACCAGCATACATGGCAAGGAGTGGTATTGATGTATCTTCACGCGGGTGCTGGACATGGGGGTGGTGAACGTTTGGATCGTACACCGCAATGCAGCGGACAGCCTGCTGAAATTCCGGAGGCAAATCGCTGTCGCCTGTCGGAGACTGCCTGCCTTCGGACCTGTGCGCGCGCTATCGTCGCCCAGGGCTATCCGGGACATGCAGTACCACCCGGTGGGCCACTTCATGGACATGGCCGACAAGCAGCGGCGCTGCCAATGATCTGCATGCACCGGCAATCCCCGCTCGTACTGCTAAGCTATCATCCAAATGGTCTCAGGACGACCAACGCTTTTATATCTTATGCTTGTATCGATGCGTACATGTCAATAAAAATGCATGTAATGATGCATGCATGAACACATGCAGTCATGCAACGGTGCATGCTCTTTCATGTTTGCAAGAAGTGTGAGTGTGTGTTTCATAGGTATTTGCATCATTGCTGCCGTTGAGCTTAGTTATAAGCAATGCACAAACTGTTGTAAAACACAATACTGCCTATTACGATTTACTCACCAAAACATCCCATTTCCGCCCAGTGTCCTCAAATGAGAACGGGCTGAAAAGTACACTTAGGGTAGAAGGCGACTTACGAAACTTTCAGAATACCTTCACAGCGATGACATTAGGCATGCGAATAAGTTTGAGCATTCTAATTAAAATATTTCTTCTGCCGGGCGTTAATGGGTTAAAAAAAACAAAAGAACTTAACCCTGAGGCAAACCTAGACGCATACAGAATGGCTCGAAATAATGCTAGGAGGTGTGCTGTGGCATCGAAAGTACTGACTGCACTTCAATTAGGTCCACAATGTTCAGCAGGCAATGCTAAGAGCTTTTACAACTTCAAGCATAAAAATGTAGTGTAGGGCCACAAAAGGTAGATTGGGAAATAGTGGTTGATGATTGCGATATATTTGAGTCCCTAAGCAAGCAATGCAATCAGTCTTCACCAAAGAGAACCCAGGTACATTGGAAGCCACTGAAGGTCATGCTATAGCAGGTGATAGGATGGAATATCTTGCCAATAACTGCACAAGGTGTAGAAAAACAGTTGAAGAATATAAAACCTAATAATACTGCTGGACCGGATGATACTGACAATGCTAGGATCTTAGTCGAGTGTGCTCTAGTTTTAGCGGTTCCCTTAGGATTCCCATATTTTCAGGCGGTCTATGGAGTATTCTGAAGTACTGAAATATTCCGAGTATTCCGAGTATTCCGAAGTAAGCTGGCTGAAGATTGGCGAAGTGCAAATGTAGTACCAATGTTAAAAAAGGGAAGTATGAAGTGTGTAGGAAACTACAGACCAGTCAGTCTGACCTCAATAGTCAGATTCTAGGTACTAGAAAGTATGTTCAAAGAGAATGCTCAGATTCATCTAGATCAGCACAAACTTTTAAGGGATACTCAACATGGATTTCGATCTGGGAGATCTTTCTAACTAGCCTACTGGACTTCATGGAGCATGTAACTAGAAAAGTATACAATAAAGACAGGATAGATGTTGTGTACTTATACTTTAGCGAAGCTTTTCTTGGAGTTCCACACATGCGTCAATTCAGCAATTAGCGCAGAATGGGATTGATGGAAAGGCTCTAGGTTGGACTGAAGCATGGTTAAGGTGACGGAAACACAGGGTAGTGTTAAATGGATGTAAATCTGAATGGAAGGATTTTCTGAGTGGAGTGCCATGGGGATCTGTTCTAGGTCCACTCCTCTTTATCATCTCTGTGAACATTGAGGTAGGGCTGATGAATAGGACGATCAAATTTGCTGATGACATCCAGCTTGTATGAGTGGCTAACAGTCGTGATCAATATAGTAATTTTCAACTAAACTTCGAGGACCTAAAAATGTGGGCTGATCAAGGCAGATGTTTTTCAGCTATGAAAAGCGCAAGGTTATCCATCTGGGATCTGTAGGTGAGACTTTCAGCTATACAATGAGAGGTAGGGAACTGGATGTTATTGAAAAGAAAGGAGACCTAAGTGTGTCAGTTTTAAATGACCTTAAAGCAGAAAAAGAGTGTGCCTACGCTAGGAGCATGGCAATCAGAATGCTGGGAATCATGAATAGGACCGTGAGGTATAAACACAAAGAATTCATGAAAAACTGTGAAAAACTCTGTTATTTGCCCTGTTTGTGAACGACCTGCCATCGAGAATTGCCTCGGAATGTCTAATGCATGCTGCTGACGTCACAATGTTTAGGAGGGTATCGTCTGGAGACGATGCGACCCGCCTGCAGAGCGATATTGATTCCCTCTGCAAGTGGTCCGCAGGCTGAATGCTATCCTTGAACCATCTGGAATGCAGATTGTTCACAATGACTCTCCGTCGTACTCCTGTGCGTTTCGAGTATAAGGTACACGATACGACGCTGCAGCGTGAGACTGTGATGCGAGACCTGGGTGCGCCGGGACTGTAAATTGACATTCGCAGAGCATGTGGCGAAAACTATGTCAACTGCGCACCGAGCTATCGGGCTGTTATTAGACGAATGCAAGCAAATTTGGTTGCAAACCTGGTAGCAAATTCTCGAAAAGTGCTCTGTTGACGGCATATGGCGCGAACATTAGGCATAGCCTTGAGTATTGCTCCGTCATCTGGGTAGGCGCAGCCACAACACATCTGGCCCGGATAGACAGGGTAGGACATACATTTTTATTGTGGGGTAGCTGAGCACTGTAGTGGCACACCTAGGTCAGAATCTCTGCAATATCAGGACCTTCTTCGCTGTTATAACATGACGTTTGTGTCCACTTGTCGCGTGCAGTTCGACATCATGTGCTTACGAAACGTTTTATGAGGTAGAACGTACTCATCGGTTTTATTGCAGAACTTCGGATTATGTGTCCCTGTCAGGAGAAACAAGCAATTTGTTTCATTTCATGCACCGCATGCACGTGTGGAAATTATTAGTTCTGGCTTATGCAGCAGATTACTAAGAGAGACAAACACATTTTTAGCGAGGACACCATTTCGCGAGCTCGTTGAATGCATTTAAGACTCAGGGGGTTGACACGTATATGCTGTGTCACACTCTCACATCTGAGTCGCGTAGCCATCAGGTATCGATGCAGTCGTAACAGCCTTTCACCTGCTTGAACTGAGAACCGTTCACCTGTTTTGTTTAAGCACTTTATCTCACGACTTCTGTAAAGGGCTGAATATGCTGTTGCAGATCATGGACAATAAACAACTGGTGTGCAGCGATGGGGACGGGTGACGGGTGGCTGGAGACGACTGTCACACACAGGGGGACGAGTGGTTTAGGGGTAAGATGCTCGTCTCACAATCGAAAGGTTGTGGGTTCGAGTCTCACCTGTCGCTACTCTTCGCCCGCGACCAATCGGCGTGAGAGATTGGCGACGCTACATGACTCAACGGTCGACGTGTCGTAAAACCAATAACGAACCGACTGTCACACACATTCCAGACTGGTGTGCAGCGATGGGGCCGGGTGACGGGTGGCTGGAGACGACTGTCACACACAGTTCAGACTGTGTACAGCGATGGGGTCGCATGGCTGTTTATTGTTGGATGGCGTCGTCTCGCTCCGTCTGGCAGGCCGGATGGACGTCAGCCGTGTGACGTCACCCAACCACGCGTCAGCCGTGTGACGTCACCGCCCCGCCCTCTGCACCGCGCCTCGTCCCGCCCCGCCCTCTGCACCCCGCCCGTCCCGCCCCGCCCTCTGCACCCCGCCCGCCCCGCCCCGCCCTCTGCACCGCGCCTCGTCCCGCCCTGCCCGGTAGACCGGGCGCGACAGGACAGAGGCTATCCGTGTCTCGCAGATACACACGAGCCATGACTCACTGGGGCCAGCCAGGAGGTACAGCTCTGTACAAGTACCAGAACAGTCGCAACCGCATTCGCGCAGTCTGCCCAGACGCATACCTTATCCTGGGCAGCTTTCTCTGCACACTATCCTCTCCGTGTCCTTCATGCCACGGCCTCGAAATGGTCTGAGCTAGCCGAGCGGATACGATGGTCGACTAGCTAGCCGCAGTCTACACACCACTGCCCAGTGCAGAAACTGTAAAATATACTAATACACTTCAGTACGAAGGCATGCAGAACACAGCTGATTTGATGTTTGCGGTCTCCGAATCACCCGACCTAATCAATATCATAGCAGTGACCACCAGAGCCATGACACTGGATCACGCCACGACAATTGAACGCTCCCACAACTGGCACCCGATCACGTCACGACAACTGGTACCCGATCACGTCACGACAACTGGTACCCGATCACGTCACGACAACTGGTACCCGATCACGTCACGACAACTGGCACCCGATCACGTCACGACAACTGGCACCCGATCACGTCACGACAACTGGTACCCGATCACGTCACGACAACTGGTACCCGATCACGTCACGACAACTGGTACCCGATCACGTCACGACAACTGGTACCCGATCACGTCACGACAACTGGTACCCGATCACGTCACGACAACTGGTACCCGATCACGTCACGACAACTGGTACCCGATCACGTCACGACAACTGGCACCCGATCACGTCACGACAACTGGCACCCGATCACGTCACGACAACTGGTACCCGATCACGTCACGACAACTGGTACCCGATCACGTCACGACAACTGGTACCCGATCACGTCACGACAACTGGTACCCGATCACGTCACGACAACTGGTACCCGATCACGTCACGACAACTGGTACCCGATCACGTCACGACAACTGGTACCCGATCACGTCACGACAACTGGTACCCGATCACGTCACGACAACTGGTACCCGATCACGTCACGACAACTGGTACCCGATCACGTCACGACAACTGGCACCCGATCACGTCACGACAACTGGTACCCGATCACGTCACGACAACTGGTACCCGATCACGTCACGACAACTGGTACCCGATCACGTCACGACAACTGGCACCCGATCACGTCACGACAACTGGCACCCGATCACGTCACGACAACTGGTACCCGATCACGTCACGACAACTGGTACCCGATCACGTCACGACAACTGGTACCCGATCACGTCACGACAACTGGTACCCGATCACGTCACGACAACTGGTACCCGATCACGTCACGACAACTGGCACCCGATCACGTCACGACAACTGGTACCCGATCACGTCACGACAACTGGTACCCGATCACGTCACGACAACTGGTACCCGATCACGTCACGACAACTGGTACCCGATCACGTCACGACAACTGGTACCCGATCACGTCACGACAACTGGTACCCGATCACGTCACGACAACATCACGTCACGACAACTACCCGATCACGTCACGACAACTGGCACCCGATCACGTCACGACAACTGGCACCCGATCACGTCACGACAACTGGTACCCGATCACGTCACGACAACTGGTACCCGATCACGTCACGACAACTGGCACCCGATCACGTCACGACAACTGGTACCCGATCACGTCACGACAACTGGTACCCGATCACGTCACGACAACTGGTACCCGATCACGTCACGACAACTGGTACCCGATCACGTCACGACAACTGGCACCCGATCACGTCACGACAACTGGTACCCGATCACGTCACGACAACTGGTACCCGATCACGTCACGACAACTGGTACCCGATCACGTCACGACAACTGGTACCCGATCACGTCACGACAACTGGTACCCGATCACGTCACGACAACTGGTACCCGATCACGTCACGACAACTGGTACCCGATCACGTCACGACAACTGGTACCCGATCACGTCACGACAACTGGTACCCGATCACGTTCGACAACTGGTACCCGATCACGTCACGACAACTGGTACCCGATCACGTCACGACAACTGGTACCCGATCACGTCACGACAACTGGTACCCGATCACGTCACGACAACTGGTACCCGATCACGTCACGACAACTGGTACCCGATCACGTCACGACAACTGGTACCCGATCGATCACGTCACGACAACTGGTACCCGATCACGTCACGACAACTGGTACCCGATCACGTCACGACAACTGGTACCCGATCACGTCACGACAACTGGTACCCGATCACGTCACGACAACTGGTACCCGATCACGTCACGACAACTGGTACCCGATCTCCAGAAGCTTTGCTTCGTTAAACAAAAAGATACACCTCACGCACATCTACACATTCACATGCCATGGCATGTCGAAGTGCCGAGAAAATGTGCACAGCAGAGCGACTGGTACGACTGGACGTGCCCAGTACACACTGAGCAATCTGCGCTCTACCACTCACAGCTATGAGTGGAGTCTTCCAAATATTACGATAAGTTTAGATGGTGCTTTTGCATGGCTTTGTGGTTTCTAGGTGGTACTTTTCCATACATCGTCATGGGTACCAGTGCTCGATGTATGAAGCCAGGTGGTGCTCAGCCGCTCTTACGTGGTGCTCAAGCATCATAGATGTCAGCACTAGAACTGCACCCCTGCTTGCATCCGCAGCCGAGACAGTTGTGCTGCAGAAGGGTAGAGCAATGTCCACTGACGGAGCATATCTATCTTATTCGGGCTAATTTGTGCTGTCACTTGAAGAACGACTGAAGTCAGGGAACTGCACAGCCTGTTGAAGATCGACTGATGTCAGGGAACTGCACAGCCTGTGTGAAGCAGACAGCTCAGAACGGAGAACGACTGAAGTCAGGGAACTGCACAGCCTGTGTAAAGCAGACAGCTCAGAACGGAGAATGACTGAGGTCAGAGAACCGCACAGCCGGTGTGGAGCAGACAGCTCAGAACGGAGAACGACTGAGGTCAGGGAACTGCACGGCCTGTGTGAAGCAGACAGCTCAGAACGGAGAACGACTGAAGTCAGGGAACTGCACAGCATGTGTGAAGCAGACAGCTCAGAACGGAGAACGACTGAAGTCAGGGAACTGCACAGCATGTGTGAAGCAGACAGCTCAGAACGGAGAACGACTGAAGTCAGGGAACTGCACGGCCTGTGTGAAGCAGACAGCTCAGAACGGAGAACGACTGAAGTCAGGGAACTGCACAGCCTGTGTGAAGCAGACAGCTGAGAACGGAGAACGACTGAAGTCAGGGAACTGCACAGCCTGTGTGAAGCAGACAGCTCAGAACGGAGAATGTCTGAGGTCAGAGAACTCCACTGTTTTGAAAGTAATTATATAGAAAGCTCATCAGATCAAATGTCAGATCACACGACGCCACATGATCTCAGGTTATTGGCTGCCCACCCAATGTCATGTCACACGACCTAGGTGGCGCTGAGACCGAATTCAGAGGTGAGTTCACGAGGAACAATAACATTCTGTACCAGATGGCATGGTGTAGAGTATACTTGATATTGTATTTGACCTGGTGTCATTCAGCTTTACATATTTAAATCAGAATGTTTATAACATGATCGGCATCATTTTCTGCGCGGAACATTACTCGCAATTCAGCTTTCCTCACTCAATATGGAAAAACGCGTTCATTTACCTAACCGTAGATCAGTAAACTTGACCTTAATTAAAATTTCGAGATAGTAAAGTTGCCAGGACGCAAGAAAGTATGATGTGAGATTGGTTCTCATATTCTACAACTACTCCGAATGGTGGTACTTCGAAGATTTTGGAACATTATTCTCCTTGACCGGTCCCAGGTCCATAACCTTTGATGACCTGGAACTGAAATGTATACGACGTAAAACCCATGCATATGAAAGTATTGACAGTTGCATGTTTTAGCTTCTACTTCGTCGGTCGCTATCTCAGCCTGAAGGGGGCTCTCGAGAGCCCCCCCCCCCTCCCGGCTCGGTAAGAGATGAAACAGTCCAGCCTCATTCTTTCGAGACGCGCATACGCCTCTGACCACAAACGCTTGTCCACCGTCTCACAATGAACGGTGCTGATGCCAAGATCACATAGCATATTCAAATATGCCGATGGAGCAGGTTTGGCCGTGACGGACGCCAAATACGGCCTTCCACTGCTGATATGTGCACGTCATTACACTGGCATTGTTCACTGCACTGCCATACACGATCACGTATGGGCATACCAGCCGAAACCGCCCAACCATTCAAGGCAAACCGCATGCTGGCGACTAACTAGCACCTCTTTGTCCCGCATGTCCACATAACACACATAGGTGATTAGTGTTGCGGTGCTGTGCTCCCGGGTACCATTTTATATGCACTTTGATTTTCATGAGGGGCACACTGAAGCCAATGCAAATGTGACAGACATTAGGCTGAGGAAGAGCAAGGCTAGGCTCATGTTCATTCATTCTCAACATGAGCAAGGCTCATGTTCATTCAATGTGTGTGAACGCATGGATATGTCACATGAAACCGGCGGCTCAGATTCCAGCTGTTGGAATGAGCCAAAAATGTCACATGGTGCACAGGCAAAACTCCCTCATAATGTACAGCAGATTGTAACCGTAAGTTATCACAATCCGCACTTCGACAGCGGCTATGCGATCAGAAGTTATTCCGGAAAACTAGTATTTCTGCCATTCAAGCGTATGCATACACGTACACATTTGCGCGCACTTGTTTCCTTTTACCATGCGTTTGGATGTTAAATAGACACAATCGACCTGAATCGCCTGTTCAGTACCGCTTCGTTTGCAAATGGTGCAGTCAAGGGTCATGCATCAAGTACCCGAACACAGCATACAATCGGCTATGCCACATATATGTGACCAGCTCAGGTGCTGACCGCTACTGCAGGTGCTGACCGCGGAGCCTCCTCTGACATGGTGTACGGAATTGTGTCGGGGCCTCTTCTGGCCTGAAGTGCGGAGTGTTACCTGGGCCTCCTTTGGCCTGGAGTGAACCAGACTCAGACACCAGACACTCAGACACCAGAGTGGTGGCTGGACCTCCTCTAGCCTGGTGTAGGGAGTAGTGTCGTACCTCTTCTGACCTGGTGTGGGGAGTGGTACCAGGATCTCCTCTGACCTGGTGTAGGAAGTGGAGCCAGTGTCTCCTCTGACCTGGTGTAGGGAGTAGTGTCGTACCTCTTCTGACCTGGTGCGGGGAGTGGTACCAGGATCTCCTCTGACCTGATGTATAGAGTGGTGCCAGGGTCTCCTCTGACCTGGTGTAGGGAGTAGTGTCGTACCTCTTCTGACCTGGTGCGGGGAGTGGTACCAGGGTCTCCTCGGACCTGATGTATGGAGTGGTGCCAGGGTCTCCTCTGACCTGATGTATGGAGTGGTGCCAGGGTCTCCTCTGACCTGATGTATAGAGTGGTGCCAGGGTCTCCTCTGACCTGATGTATGGAGTGGTGCCAGGGTCTCCTCTGACCTGATGTATGGAGTGAAGCCAGGGTCTCCTCTGACCTGATGTATGGAGTGGAGCCAGGGTCTCCTCTGACCTGATGTATGGAGTGGTGCCAGGGTCTCCTCTGACCGGATGTATGGAGTGGTACCAGGGTCTCCTCTGACCTGATGTATGGAGTGGTGCCAGGGTCTCCTCTGACCTGATGTATGGAGTGGTGCCAGGGTCTCCTCTGACCTGGTGTAGGGAGTAGTGTCGTACCTCTTCTGACCTGGTGTGGGGAGTGGTGCCAGGGTATCCTCTGACCTGATGTATGGAGTGGTGCCAGGGTCTCCTCTGACCGGATGTATGGAGTGGTACCAGGGTCTCCTCTGACCTGATGTATGGAGTGGTGCCAGGGTCTCCTCTGACCGGATGTGCGGACGGTGTCCCTGCGCGTCGTCCGTGTCGGCGTGTTGCGACAGTCCCGGCTGGTGGTAGTCTTCTGTGCAGTGAGCGCGGCCTCCTGGCAGACGTCACGTGTGACCACCGCGCCAACACCGGCCGCCGCTGCTGGCAGACCGTCTCACGTATCGCAGCCGTGTGTAGCCGCCAGCCGAGCTGTGCGGCCGTGTGGCTGGTGCGCAGTCTCACCGCGAGAGCCGTGGTACTGGTCCTGCCCAGGTCCGAGTGGGCCGGCCGGCCCGGGCCCCACACGGTCAGGGCGGGCGGGGGGCTGTGGATCGGGGAGCCGTCAGGGCGGGCGGGGAGCCGTGGCACTGGGCCTGCCCAGGTCCGAGTGGGCCGACCGGCCCGGGCCCCCACGGTCAGGGCGGGCGGGGGCTGTGGATCGGGGAGCCGTCAGGGCGGGCGGGGAGCCGTGGCACTGGGCCTGCCCAGGTCCGAGTGGGCCGACCGGCCCGGGCCCCACACGGTCGGGGCGGGCGGGGGGCGGTGGATGGGGGGGCGGTCGGGGGGGGCGGGGAGCCGTCAGGGCGGGCGGGGAGCCGTGGCACTGGGCCTGCCCAGGTCCGAGTGGGCCGACCGGCCCGGGCCCCACACGGTCAGGGCGGGCGGGGGGCTGTGGATCGGGGGAGCCGTCAGGGCGGGCGGGGAGCCGTGGCACTGGTCCTGCCCAGGTCCGAGTGGGCCGACCGGCCCGGGCCCCACACGGTCAGGGCGGGCGGGGGGCTGTGGATCGGGGAGCCGTCAGGGCGGGCGGGGAGCCGTCAGGGCGGGCGGGGAGCCGTGGCACTGGGCCTGCCCAGGTCCGAGTGGGCCGACCGGCCCGGGCCCCACACGGGCAGGGCGCGGGGGGGCTGTGGATCGGGGAGCCGTCAGGGCGGGCGGGGAGCCGTGGTACTGGTCCTGCCCAGGTCCGAGTGGGCCGGCCGGCCCGGGCCCCACACGGTCAGGGCGGGCGGGGGGCTGTGGATCGGGGAGCCGTCAGGGCGGGCGGGGAGCCGTGGCACTGGGCCTGCCCAGGTCCGAGTGGGCCGACCGGCCCGGGCCCCACACGGTCAGGGCGGGCGGGGGGGGGGGGGGCTGTCGTGCGCACCTCCTGATAGGTGGCACCGATGCAGTACATTCCTGTCCCTGAATATCGCCCCGGCATGAGTCGATGCCAGGAATTCTGTAGTGACAGCCCGGATACAATTGGTTTGTGTAAGGCGTGCGAGGAATGTGTATGCGGAATGTGAGTGCTCCAAGGTCGTCCGATGCCTGGACTGCCCAGCTCCCTCTCGACAATACAGATATTTGATGACAGTTCAAAACTCAGATTAGTGTCACAGCTCAGCACGAACTATCCCATCATGGTATTTTTAACACAGTAAATGAACACGTTTGTCCTCGTTATCCATCAGTGCAGCATCATGATCGAAGCACAAGCGGGTGCGTCGTGCGCAATGCACCGGCTACATTTTCTGAAATTGGTGAGGATGGAAATCCATACCACAGGCGCAGACAAAGGGGAGCCGCCATTAGCAGCACAAAATATATTACATCTGCACAGTCACCAGAACAAGACTTGGCATTCTCCAGAGCGAGATCCAGCTTCAAGAACGTGGCCAATACCAAATGCCGAGAATACCGATTGAGCCTCGTCCACGACTTTCGCAACAATCCCAAACGTTCTGGCCATTCATAAATCCATAAATCATCCCCGTCACCAACCTACTACTCTCGTCCACGATGTCCACAGTCCTATTCCAAACTAACAGTTTGCGCACATTTTTATAACATCACGTTTGGCTCTAAATTTTCAGACCCGCGTGTCGAGGCATTGCCCGATGTTCCTCTGTCTCCCTCACCCATCCTGGACCATTTCCACATGCCCCGAAGCAAAATTTAAGTTCTGCTTGTTGTCCAGTATGGACGAGCGCAAAGCCAACGGACTGAGTGCACACATACTGCACGAGTGCGCAGCAGAGCTGACCATCCTCTGGAAATATCATGCAAATTATCGGTTGGCCAAAGCAATTTCTCCCACTTTTGAAACACGCCATCATTACAGTGCACAAAAATAGCAAGAAAAGAAATATCAGCAACTACCGTGGCATCTCTGTTCTCACTCTCTACTAAATAAAAACCTAGATAATGTAGTTGGCGACTCCCTTTTGGCATACGCTTATCATCACTACCTACACGGATTCCTACCGCTCCTGTGTATCCCACCTGAGTATATTCCTCCAGCACAGTTGGGACTCGATCCAGGAGACGTTCATGATAACAGCGACGTATTCGTATTCGCATTCAACGTCGGATTACATGATCAAGACGATGGGACCACTCATTTTCCCCGCAAATGATTACTTTTCAGTTGGCAAAGACACGATCATAATCGTCACTCTACAAATATAGTCAATCGCGTATAATTATCCTTACTTGGTGTGTAAGACGTGATAAAGAAGGAGTTCGGCAGTTCATGCACTCGATTCAATACTCTTTGACATCGAAAACCTTATGTTTCTGGTTTAATTCCATATTCATTCCAGACACGGAATATTTCCAGTCACACGTGTCCGTAACCTTCGACCAAGGCCGGACGTTGCTTGCGATGCTGTTAACGTTAACGGCAGCGCTAGCAATGCTCGCAAGACTTGATGGCGTCGGGGCGGAAGTTTGTTTGGGACGATTCTGGTTTTCCGGTTAGGTTAGGTTAGGTTGGGTTATATTTTATTATGCTATAATATATTTTATATGTTATGCTACGTTATCTTAGTCTAGGTTAGAATATGTTAGGCTATTTCATTTATTCTATGTTTTATATTCATGTGTATTTTTTAATTCTTTGCTGAGCAGTAAATTTAGTAGACAAACGAAACAAATCGCACGCAGCCACGCGTATCAGTGTAAGCTTAGCCTCGCCGTGCGCCGGTTGCGTTCTAGCATCTCAGATAATCAGCAAACTTTCTTTTGAGGACAACAATGCAAATTGAAAGGTTTTCCGACAATACGGTGTCGTTCCCAGCTAGGTTATTTGTTCAAATTGTTCCAAGGTCCGCCAGTATTTGTTTTTAGGAGTTCCAAGGCCGCGAGATTCATAATTTCCTTCTCGAAGCATCCAAGCTTTATAAGCCGCAGTCAGAGCGCCGTGCTGGTCAGTCCGACACCATCGAGGTACAAACGGACGAGCAACAGCCCGGACGATCCCATTAAGGTATGAAAATGTTTGCAGCGTTAACTCATAAAATACCGTTAATATCGTAGAGCATTTCCTCCGCATCATGCCTATGACGTCATCAATTGCGTCGACCGCCGTTCACTTAAAAGTAATCATTTGCGGAGAAAATGAGTGGTCGCATCGTCTTAATCACGTCAAAAAGCATCGCATTAAAAAAATAATTAAATCCAAAGTTACCTTGATCTGCAAATTTACCCAAAGTACCGGATAGGAACCTAACCTAACCTAACTTAACCTATCCTAGCCTCATCTAGCCTAGCCCAGCCTTACCTAACTTAACCTAACTTTACCTACCCCATGCGGGGTCCAAGGTATCCAAAGTGGATGACGCACAAACAGTCACGACTGCCCCCCCCACACACACAAAAACAACTCCCCGAATTTAGCCCACATTATTTCTTTGTTTCGAAAATTCTACAGTTGATTTTGTTTTTCTTGCCAACAAATTCACTTTTCCGACCCTTGTATCACTTTTTACACACATTTCGGTTGCGCCTATAACGACTACTAACATTCTTCAGAAGGGAAAAACAATAACATTTTGTTTACGCATTAAGAGCGAAGTTGGGGAGGTTGATTATTGCGAACGGTCTTTCTGTAGACATCCATGAAGTCGGCAAGCACTTCAAATAGCCCGATTTCATGCCAACTCCATTTGTAGCGTATTTACACAATACGCTATGCACAGGGGTGGATTCAGGGGGCACTGGGGGCATCCCCCTCCCGGTGGGAAGGTGGCGCCCCTCCGGCCGGGAAAGGCCCCCTATGCGAAGCCTCGAATGCACCTACCTCGAATTTTGTCAAATTATTTCACTTAGGCGAATGATTCCAACACCTCGATGTCCGCTGTCCATCAAATATGCAGCACATCGAGTTAGGTGACCTTCAATATCACAGTTTGACCTCAGGTTAACAAGGCTGGTTTGAATCACTCACTATATTTATTTACGGGATACCGAATAAGGTCATGGTGACACATTGGAAATATATGATTTTGCAGCTAATAATCTACATGGCACACACATAGAGCACATCGAACAAAAAGGCCCGTCAGGGTCACCGATTCATATTCGTTCGCAAAAAAATGCCTAATATATCGTAATTATGCCAAATGCTTGGGTACCTGATGGTTCAACAGTATTTTACTTGGCACCATGAAATAACACACAGACATTGGCTATGGCTCATGAATGCAGCACATTCAAGCGTCTGATGTACAACCTCAAAGTTTGACCTATGTTCAAAAAATATACTTTTAACCTTGCGATGTTGCCATTCATGGGGTACCGAATAACATCTTCCGAAATACATTCATCGGATGGACATTAGCGCCGAACAGCCTCCCATCGGGCAAGAAAGCAGCACCTCCAAGCATGCCATCTTCAATGTCAACGTTTCACTTCGGGTCAAGATAAATATTAACATTAAGCCACACGGGAAAATTACGGCGTACCGAATAACATCTTACTAAATGCTTTTATCAGATTAATTTTAGCATCAAATAATGTTCCACCGAGCAAGGAAGCAGCACATCCGAACATGTGACCTTCAAGGTCAACGTTTGACCTCAGGTCAAGATTAATGAAAATCATAAAATGAAAGTGGTCCACTGGGGTCCCGTATGTTGGCCAAATGAAGCACTAAATGTGGACTATCTTAACACTGTTAAAGGCACAATTCACAAAAAAAAACAGCACAATGCATGACCTGACCTTTATCGGTGACATATTTCATCAGGTAGTACTAGCGTCCCATTTAGCAACGCATTTAAAAACGCATTCACCAATATACTCCGATTCGTGTGCAAAATTGACACAACCATCGCAGCTGTGTTGTTGTAGAGGTCAGTGCATGCAACACGACACGATTTTTCTTGCTACGACGAACCCTTTCACCTACGGAGGTCCAAAAGGTCAACGAGGTCAAATCTGGGGTACCGAAAAATTTGCAACAACAACTGCACGCAAAACTTATTCGAATGATTCAAATGCATGTGCGGCCGCTATCAAGGTGGCATGCAGCACACCAAATCACCTGGTCACTGAAGGTCAATATTTGACCTCAGGTCAACGAACACTTTAACATTATGTCTTATATGGAGAAATTACTGGGTACCGAATAACATCCTCCTGAATACATTTGCCGGATGGATATTAGCGTCGAATTATCTCCCATCGAACAAGGAAGCAGCACATCCGAGTATGTGATCTTGAAGGTTAACGTTTGACGAAAAGTCAAGATTAATGAAATTCGGAAAATTAAAGAGGTCTACTAAAGTGTAAAGTAGTAAAGTAGTAAAGTGTAAAGTAAAGTGGTTACCAGGTGATTTGGTGCGCTGCATGCCACCTTGATTGCGGTCGTACAAGCGTTTGAGTCATTACAATAAGTGGATTCTCCGGCATGTTATGCGGTACCCCAGATCTGACCTCGGCCGTTTGGCCTCTGTAGGTGAAAGGGTTCATCGTAGCAAAAAAAAATAGTGTCGTGGTGCATGTATCGCAGGGTATGGCTGCGAAGGTTCTGTCAAATTTTCACACAAATCGGAGGATATTGGTGAATGCGTTTCTGAATGCGTTGCTCAATGGGATACAAGACATGATGAAATGCGTCATCGATAGAGGTCAGGTCACGCAGTGTGGTTTCTTGTGTTGATAGTGCATGTACCAGTGTTGGGATAGTCTACATTCAATGATTCGCTTGGCCAAAGTACGGCCCACTTTCATTTTCTGCCGAACCACTTTCATTTTCTGAATTTCATCAAACCAGACCGGAGGTCAAACACTGATATTGAAGGTCACATGCTAGGAAGTGCTTCTTCTTTGCTCGGTGGGAGATTATTCGACACTAATATCCCATTAGTGTATTCAGGAAGATGTTATTCGGTACTCCGTAATTTTCCCATTGGGCGTAATGTTAGGGTTTATCTTGACCAGAGGTCAAACCTTGAGGAGTTGACCACGAAGGAGACATTCTTGGAGCTGCTACTTTCTTGTGCGACGGGAGATTATTCGGCGCTAATGTCTATGCGATGAATGTATTTGGGAGGATATTATTCGGTACCCCGTAGTTGGCAATAGCGTAAGGTTAAAAGTATATTTTGTGACCATGGGTCAACATTTTAGATTGTACATCAGACCCTTGAATGGACTGCATCCATGAGACATAGCCAATGTCTGTGTGTTAATGCATGGTGATAAGTAAAGCATTGCGGAAACTATCAGGTACGGAATAATTTGGCGTAATTGCTATATTTGGGGTACTTTTTGCGAACGGGTATGAATCAGTGACCATGACGGGTCGTTTTGTTCCATGTGCTTTATGTACGTGCTATGTAGACTATTACCTGCAAAAATCATGTATATCCAATCTGTCACCATGAGTTTATTCGGTACCTCGCAAATAGATGTAGTGCATGATTAAAAGCAAACTGGGTGACCTGAGGTAAAACTGTGACATTGAGGGTCATGTAATTCGATGTGCCGCATCTTTGATGGACAGCCGACATCTAGGCGTTGGAATCATTCGGCTACGTGAAATACTTTTATATTTATGCGGTAACCTGTTTTTTATCCGAATGACTTTTCTTGGCCCCTGGAGACCAAATTGCTTGTCCTACTGAATATTTGTTGTTTGCCTTACATTGGCAAGCGACTAAGATCGCATCCCGAAAATATGAGTGAAATCGGAGAGTACGCGAATAGGATGCTGAATGCGAATGCGAATGTGTTGCTAATATCATGGACATGGTTTTTCCGCTATCGCGCCTGCGTGGATGTTGGATACAGGATCCAACATTCATGGTGTTTAGCCCTGGTTCGCTGGGGTTAAGCATCGCGGTTATTACGCTCCACTGCACCGTCCCACGCACTTGTGCCGACAACAACCAGCGGGGAGGAAAGGCTGGCCGACCCTGAAGTCAGCGACCCCTGGTGGAAAATTCCACATCGCTACCAGCTCCAGCAGAACGTCATGAAGGCCCCAGGCGGCATCGGAAAGGCATTGTCACAGGAAAAGTCAAAATTAAGATGGTCCACTGCCGACCAATCAACACTTTAGGAAATCAAAGGAGGAATTTTTAACAGGAGCACAGTGAACGGCTGGAGAGGGGAGAAGGGGTGGAGAAGAAATTTTAACAACAAAAAACTGGTGGACAATACGCCTCGGGTACGACTCAGAGGGAAGACCCACACTGGGAGCAGCGACTCGGGCAGCCGGTACAATTGTTCACGAAATAGGGTGGAATATACCACTTACTGAACACTGAATCGACATAGTTCCCAAAAAGGTATCAACATCATGCTTCTTGGTGCGTGCGTGAAGTCTTCATGCCTCGTTTCTAACTGCATCCCGTTTACAAGTATCATGCTTATGCTCACCATCACGGATCCTCGATCGTGATAACGAACATCCCATAGCGCAATGCCAGGTGAAGGGACTACCTATGATGTACTATGTTATATAATAACAGTTTATAGCATTGGTGTTTGTATCGTTATTGTTGATATCTGTATCTCCAAATTGGAGACCTTTTAAAGCACGCATAACGGGAACAGTCTTATGTACACAATTGTCCGAAAACTGGGTTTGCAGAACTTAGCAAGATAACACTATTTCCGTGGCGATTTCGACATCCTGCTGCACTAGTCGCGACATCTCACACCTAACGATAAATCACTATTTTACCACTGCGGACAGCAGTCACTCGGCCGGGGTTGAAGTGACGGACGGCCGGAGGGCGACCATCATCTGCCATGTGAGTGTCGTCCGTCTGTGTCATGCCTTCCTCCTTCCATACCCTACCGGACCTACCTCGTTTCTATGACAGCTATTGCCTCTTCAACCTCATTTCACTCGGCTGAAATGAATGACCCGTCTTATGGGGGTGGGAACCAAATAGGATATAATTCTGGGGATGGGTGTGTGTCGCGTATGAATGTACGCGGTATGTGAAATGGCCGGTGGCGCCCGACGTCGTGCGTCTCGTAAAGAAGGGTAAGGTATGCGAGGGGTGGACGAAGGATGCGTGTACCAGGAGCGTTTGCCGGTCATGATAGCGTACGGTGTATATACATGCAAATATATTATCCTGAGCATAGACATGTCTGAGGGCACTAGCAGGCACACGGAACGGCTACTCGGCATTGGGCTAACGGTCAGGAATAATAGGCACATATCGGTTTCTAACATCCGTCACGTAGGACCCTGGGATCAAAGCGGCCGTGAATAACGGCAATCGCTCGACCCCAGAGCACGCATGTTGAGAACTGTGTGTGCAACAATCCCCGCCTTGCCCTCCCGTCTAACGCACTCGGCGCTTACACTGACAAGACTAAACTATTAACATTGTAGCCAAGTTACCCGGCGGGGTGCAGACTAGTTTCAAAATCCAAACTTTAAGTGAACTCAAGGGATTCCCTTCAGCTTTGTGTTCAGAGGTCTAACTTTGCTCATGTGACGAACCAAATAGTATTTAGGTCAAATAGTGTGGCCGCTTAACGGCCGCAAGGTGACCCTCCGTGGAGACTAGCGATCGATGACGTCAGAAATACGACCCTCCCAGATCGGTGACGATAGCGCGTAGTACACTCCTCGGTGACCAGATGGTCAGGGGGAGAGTACTATGTACGTCCCCAACTGACTGTGGAGAGAGGGTGGCGAAGACGAAACAAACTCCCAGGGCTTCCGGGGGCGGGGCTAGCCGCTCCTGTCCTCGGGGTCGCCACGCCCATCTGGGATCCCTCGAGAGGAGGAGGGAGCACCACGTTCGCTGAGACGTGGCGAGATTGAAAGCGAGGCAGCCGACCTGCCAGCCATCCTCGTAGGAACCAAGCGTTCCAGAGTAACGATAGCAAGAGCTCAAGCCAGTCTAAATTGGCTAGAATATTCATATATATATATATATTATATTCCTGTATATAATCTGCGCTTGTAAAGCTTATAACTGCGATAGGGAGCGGTGAAATGAACACTTCTGAGACATTAGCTCAAATTAAATGGTTATTTGACCGCAAAATCCCGCTGGCCTCTGTGATCCAGGTGTGCAGATGGGCTTCTAGCCCGATATCCATGTAAGGCCATTACGGGAGGCATTGCGGTTCGTCTGTGAGTCTGGCGCCGGACAGTAGGATAGACGCAAAACACTGGCCGGTAATTAGTCCACCTACGTTCTCTGTACGTGGGCACGGATTGTGCAATGGTTCGGAGGATGCAAGAACGGGTTTGGCATGCCGTATGCCCCGAGGCTGAAAGGGTAGGACCGGATCTGGTATATAGACAACCAGGGGACGTAGCCAACGAGGTAGGGATCCGTGCCCACCCGTTGGTTATGTAGTCCGTGCCCACCTTAGTTGGTCGCACGTCCTCAGCGTATAAGGCCCGGCGAGTCATCGACTGTAGTAAGGCTAGGTAGGTTGATCATAGACACCAGAGCACCTACATAAGCCCTCGGAGCCAGTAAATGAGCTCCATCGTAACATCAACCCAGGTCTCGGGAGGTCGTTTTACGCCCCCCCTCCCCCCTGATGTTTTCCGCGGATAGTAAAAACACGATGCGCGGGAACGCGCGGAAATTTTGCACACCTTTTCCACATCAATTTGATATATTGTGTGAAAATTCTAAGGTTAGGTCATCTACGGTCAACGAGTTATTGAAGGTCAAGTGAGGTCACCTCCAAAAACGTTCAGCCTGTCGTCACGCCTTAACGGACAAAAATATTTCAATGAAACTTTTAGCGTTTGCTCATCTTTAGGGATACAACGGGATGCACCAGAGGATTCTTATGACGTTTTTGATGACGTATTAGCTTTACATTTTTGCCAATTAGGGCTCAAATCGAAGATTTTGGCTAAAGTAGGCATTCAGTAGGCTAAAGGCGCCCATCATGGACGGTTCGAGTGAACACTCTATTTTTTTGTAGTCAGTCCCACCCCTCCGGTTTTTCGTACATAACTGCAGATTTTACCGGTCGATATACGCGATTGTCTGCGTACCTGCTTAGAATTGACCGGCGCGTCGTTTAAAGCAAGAAAAATCGAAATCGGCAGAACATTTTTCAAGTTAGGGGTCGTTAAAGTAAAAATAAAAATTATAGCGCCAGACCACAAAAAACGCCGCTGATGCGCTTCCCGTATATTCGCAAAAGGGAAGTGTTCTTGGCAACACTAGCGACTTGTTTGATGTATATTGATATGCTATATAGTTTCAAGGTCATGTTAGGTCACCGAGGTCAAGCCAGGTCAAGTTCATGACAGGTTAATGGAACCAAACTTGATCAACTGGAATGTTGTCATAAATGCACTACTGTTCGTCATTTGTACTGTTTGTCATTGCGTTTCCATACTTTATTCATGCACTTCACTCCTTTCTTCACGAAGCCGATTGCGCCGAGCTGCCATACGGAGCAGTCGGGCGGGCGGCCCGGTTCCGGTAACTGGAACAGGTAACTGACCTGATAAAGTGCTGCTATATAGGTGACCTGAGGTCAAATGTTGGGTCTAGCATCTGCATTGCATCATTAGTAATGTCCAAAACATCATTGATGCCCAATTTGGAGCATTTAAACACAATCACAGCGATCCATAACAATGACAAGCCAAGCCACGCAAAACAAGAACATTTTGACGAATGTGACCTCATTTGACCCTGAAGATATTGACCTAAAGTCATGAAATTTGCGCACAATAGAGTTCAGTACCGTACCCATCGACCCTGCGAATTTCGTTCCTCCAGCTTTAATAGGAGCCGAGATCTTAGGGGGGGGGCGGAACCCCCCTCCATCCAGTGCGCGTAATTTTCAGAGGCCCTCCAGGGCGCAGAGGCCCTCGCCAGTATTCGGCATTTTACCACCTTCGGTCGTATAGGGGTTGGTTGGTACGACCCCCCCTGGCGATTCGAAACCGTGCATGTTACGAAAACGAACCAAGACCAAAGTTATAGATCTGGCCGAGATCTCGCGATTGGAATTCAGTATGACCTTCTAAGGTCAATGGTTGACCTTCCAGGTCAGGTCAAAGGTCTAAAATTGATTTTTTTCCTAAGAAAATCGTCAGTTATATCGAAACTACTGTCTAAATATGCACGAAATGGCGGGAAATATGTTTATTGGGACCTTGCGAACATAACGACATGTCACACGATGTGATCGGACCAATATGTCATGCACCAAATGAGGCCAAATTGCACCCCCCCTATACGGGCGAGGGTTAACCGATCCCGAAATACTATACTCTAGGATAAACACGTACACTACGATTGCAAAACACATAATACCAGTCGATGTAGGCAACAATGTCATGTTTAGGTGCGATAATCACGTATTTGTTGAAAACTGGTCGGAGGTGCTACCCTTTATGACCTCATAACTCCGTGACCTGAGATGACCTCCCAAAAAAAGTTCACCAAAAGTCGTCAAAAGGTTGCCCCAGAGGGTACTGAAAATCTCAGAGCGATCCGTTCATCGGTTTGGAAGGAATACACAAAAAACCTTAGGAGGGGTTGCACCCCCCCCCCCCCCTATACTGGCGAGGGTTAAAACACGCGCACTGGAGAGAGGGGGGGGGGTAGGGGCGAAATCCGCCCACCCCTCCGGTTTTTCGTACATCACTCCCGATTTTACTAGTCGATATATGCCATTTTTTGCGTACCTGATTATATATGTCCGGCGCGTCATTTAAAGCAAGAAAAACGAAAATCTCCCCATTTTTTTCGCGTTAGAGGTAGTTAAGATCAAAACATTTCGTAGCGCCAGACCACAAAATTCGGCGCTTATGCGCTTCCCGTATATTGGCAAAAGGGAAGTGTTCATGGCAACACTAGCGACTTGTTTGATGTATATTGTTATGCTATATAGTTTCAAGGTCATGTTAGGTCACCGTGGTCAAGTCAGGTCAAGTTCATTACAGGTTAATGGAACCAAACTTGGTTAACTGGAATGTTGTCATCAATGCAAATGACTGTCATGCGATTGATGTCATTTTGCATGTTACTCCCTACACATCCTGAAAACTACTGTTTGTCATTGTGTACCTAAGCGTTTCCATACTTCATTCATGTACTTCACTCCTTTCTTCGCGAAGCCGATCGCGCCGAGCCGCCCGACGGAGCAGTCGGGCGGGCGACCCGGCTCCGGTAACTGGAACAGGTAACTGACCTGATAAAATGCTGTTATATAGGTGACCTGAGGTCAAATGCCGGGTCCAGCATCTGTATTGCATCATTAGTCATGTCCAACACATCATTGTTGCTCATTTTTAAGCATTTAAACACAATCACAGCGATACATAGCAATGACAAGCCAAGCCACGCAAAACAAGCACATTGTGACATTGTGACCTCATTTGACCTTGAAGATATTGATAAGGTCATGAAATTTGTACACAATAGAGTTCTCTGCCGAACCCATCCACCCTGAGAATTTCGTTACTCCAGCTTTTATAGGAGCCGAGATATTAAGGGGGGGGGCGGAATCCGCCCCCCGCGTAATTTTCAGAGCGTGTTAAACTGACTGGCTGAAAACTCATTTTTTTCACATATTGGTCAAACCTGGCCGACATATCACCTTCCTCGGATATTTGCTCCCACTTTTGTTCCATTCGTCGAAAAGCGGCAAAAAGGCAAGGCCAATGCAATATTATCCAATGATTCTCAGAAAAATGTGAAATATCAATTAAAGCCATGCATTTTATCGTCTATTCTTCCATTCGAGACGCAAACAGATAGTTCATGGATTGTACAGAAGATATCTGTAGAGTACGTTTCCTAGCTTTAAAACATTTTTTAAAATATAATCATATTACTGAACATGAAAATATCTGACTTGCTTCAAATGCACCAGCAAATTTTTCCATCATGTAAATTGTTGGACATTGAGTTCCTTGTTATTCTACCTCGAGAAACAACTAATAATGAATTCGAAATTTCAATAGGTTAGTGGGAATGGGTGGCGTTTTAGTCATCGAAGGCAGCGGGTGAGCATCATCTCGATTTACCTGTGCATCACTCGGACTTGGGACATTATTTTATAGTGGCAGGTAAAGCACTATCTGGAAATCGATAGCCCAACCAGAATGGAAATATGAAGAATTTTCTAAAGAAAATTTTGAGAACTTTCGCTGGTGCGTGTGAATGTGAAAAAGACGATGCAGAAGTATCCCGAATACTACATATCTATTTCAATGGTGCTTTTCAGTTACAAATATCGCAATAAACAATCGAAATTCGCGTTCTACCTTTGGCCGTTTTAGCCGCTTTATGTCTGTATTAATCGGTTAAAGTCACCCTCAGCTACTCACATGGGCAACATTAGTCTCAGCAGGCTTTTGCTATTTTTACCAGTTTTACAGCAAAACTTAGCAATTACCGCATGGTCTTGAGCTTGAACAGGCATTTAGCGGCCATGTCCAGTGTGCTGCTGTCGTCACGTCTCCGGGCCAGCAGCTGGCCGCTGCGACACGCCGCGCCCGCCTCCCGCAGCAGGCCCTGCTCGATGCGCACCATGCCCAGGTTGACGTAGAACGACGCCAGGTCGTCGTGGTCGTGCCGTTTGGCCAGCTCGATCGCTCGCGCCAGTCGACCGGCCGCCTGCTCGTAGTCGCCACACATGGAGTCGAGCGCAGCCACGTCGTTGAGCAGCACCAGGCACTGTGTCCCGTGCTCTCCGCTCAGCCGCACACACACGGCCAGCGCGCGCTCCGCCAGCTGGCGCGCGCGCGCCACCTGGCCGCGTTCGGCCAGAAAGCGCGCGTACGCGTCCACCGACATACCCCAGAGGCCGAGCGTGTCTTCGTCGGCGTGCTGCTCGCCGACCGCATCGATCTTGCGCCGCTGCGTGTCGACGCAGTAGCGAAAGCCGGCGTCGGCGCGCAGCGCGTCGCCGGCGGCTGCATACACGTTAGCCAGCTTCAGGCTGACCTCGACGAAGGCGTTGTCGTCGGTGCCGGCGCTGGCCGCCAGGCGACGCGACAGCTCCAGCAGCAGGCGCTCCGCCTTGGCGAAGCGCTGCTGGCGCAGCGCGACGTTGGCCATCAGCGAGTACACGTAGGAGACGGCCGGCGCGTTCACTTGCTCCTGCGCCATGCGCAACGACAGGTGCAGCAGCTGCTCGGCCTTGTCCAGCTCACCTTTCTGAGGACCGGGACCGGCCTGCTGGTCAACGGGGGTGGATGGACACGGTGGTCGGACTTTTCAGCCACTCATGCCGCTGATAGAGTTGTCGGTGCAGTCCAGTCGCAATGACGCCAAGGCGCACCTCGTCAATAATCGCTCGTAACTTCAGGTCCACCACATTAATTTACGCCGCAACATTGTGCACTTCAATTGAATAAAAAAAACAACACATGACGATTTGCAGTCGCTGGCAATGATGCCAATTGGTCAGTTGTGTGATTTTGAAAAGTGCAAGTATTCCGTCATGGAATGAATCAAATTAATAATTTTCTGGATATGACAATGACCATATACGAGATATAATATGACCAGATAATGGTGCCCTGCAAAGAACACTTATCGACACCATCATGCATATACTTGCACATTACATGAGCATAAACCGTGCACGGTTCGTTGAAGTGGTTCGAATGCTCAAAAAGCAAGACCCAATCATTAGAAAACTGAGCACGTATCGATTACGAAGTTTTTTTTCTCTCAAAATCCATCGATCCTTCCTTTTTGGACGTACTTGTTTCGATGCTGCGATCATTTCCATTGACTACGTCGGCTGCTTAATCTGTGGTTACACACCTGTCTCATTTTACATCAATTAACTCATCACATCTTAGGCAACAATATCGAGTAGATTGCACTGTATTGAACCTCTCACAGTGAGTGTACTAATTCAGAAAAACCTGGTCTTTCATGTATTGCAATCACATCTTACTTTCAGCAGCCTATGTTCATAAAATGGCCCGTTGCGAATTCATAAAAGCGCATCTGCCGCCCACGACTTCATCCACGGAAACGATACTTGATCAAATATATACGGCGTATGATGAAACTAGACGAGTTAATTTGCACTAGGTATAGGAGACTATTGCACCATGAAGGCCATGCTAAAGTCACATCGGAGAACGCTGCAATGCATATTATTTTGCGTCTTAGTTGCATCTAACTTATGCTCTTACCATTGGCCGGGCCCTCACAATACATGTGACAAGGGATGCGCTGCCTGAGTGTGCACTGGCCGTGACCAGCGGGACCCCAACCTGCCAGGGGTACCAATGACGTGCGAAGGAGCCGGGGACGACCTCTGCACTTTGTCAGCATGTGCTCTCCGGCATGGCGGTCCCTGTCTGATGTGACAAGGGTTGCGCTGCCTGAGTGTACACTGACCGTGACCAGCGGGACCCCAACCTGCGAGGGGTACCAATGACGTGCGAAGGAGCCGGGGACGACCTCTGCATTTTGTCAGCATGTGCTCTCCAGCATGGCGGTCCCTGTCTGATATCTTACATTGGCCCGGGTAATGGCCAGATACCACAACCTAGGACAAAGTACTACAAATATACACTCGAGCACTCATTAACAATTACGACGTTCTGAGGGCCATCTTGGGATATTTGAATGACATACCTAATGCAAATGAAGTATTTGAGTTGCAGCATAGATCAGCTGTTCGATGAAGCATCGTCTCCGTAACCTAGTTCCCGGTCGATGAATTGTCAGCCGGTGTGTCATTACGGACGATTTTATGCGCATACGAGGCCGAAAGTAGGACATAATGATGTAGTGCATCCTACTGGAAATTATTCAGGATTGGAAGAAATGGTCCATCCATGAAGCTTTGTGGAGCCAGAGTGACATTCACTAAGAAATGAACTCATGTGCTATGTAAGAAATGACTTCATCCATGCTGCATGATGTGATAAACTTGGACGATTCTTAGTATGCATTTATGTCCGTTAAACATCCATGCGTTCAGGAAACTAGGTAAGCACGGTACCCGACCCAGCAGATTACCTTGGCAGGGACATAATGATTTAGGGAGGGCATACTTGTTAATCACTGAGTCCAATTAATGTTGAGGGGCTTCCATATAATATCCATATATCAAATGATGATTTATTCGTTGCGTTTCAATGTTGAGGGAATATAACGCAGATACTTCGCAATAGTGTACAAATTATACATTCCGATAATCAAGCAACAAAACACTACCTAGAAATCCAGACCTGAACATTAAAGGTCCAATACCGATATTGCTAGCTAGAGGTTCAGGAAATGATACATTCCAAATACAATAGCTGCGCAACCACAGTTCAGGAGATACTCCCGGTCAAATGAAACAATTGCAAAATTCAACAACGGTTGTTTTCAGCGATCGATGTATTCTAATACAAATTCTATATTGGAAATCAGCAGCACATGCCCAGTTCTCGATATGGGATGTCTCTCCTCTTTTGCGCATTACTCGCCCTACCAACAAATGGTGTCAGAGGCTCAAATCTGAGGAAAGACATCTATATAGGATCATTTTAGACTAAATATTGTACCGACATTTCAGAGCAAAGTCACTATTCTGAAGACAAAAACAGAGGAACACATACAAATACACGAATATCGCCCCAATACCTCAGCTGATTAGAGCACTGGCCTGCATTTGTCTCCCTTGCCCTAATAGCAAGTGTGTCTCTTATAAAGTCTGAACGCTTTATGAATTTGTGTGGGGTGTGCCTAGCAGTGGATTCGGCACCTTCCTTCGGGATGTGATGCTGATGAGATTGTCTATGGTGGCACGATGGGTATGATGGGAGGAGCTTGTGATTGTTGAGGGTGTTATGCGGTAGCAAGTGAGTGGTGCTAGATAGGCTGGGGTATATAGCTTCCTAGGAACTTGGGATAAGGGATTGATTGGGGTGAGAGTATGTACATTTCTAGCACCTTTTCTAGATAGGTTTAACCCAGATGGGCCCCTGTGGCTCTTATTACGCCTTAATACTTTATGAGTAAGGCAAGGTTTGATGCTTAGTAGGAACGTGCATAGTCCTCCGTTGGAAGGGTCAGCCGGCAACTGGCCGGAAAAAAGCCGGGTATGCGGAAATGGGGAAGTTGTGTCAGTGCGTTGGTGGCACGTTAAACACCCTGTCCCAGTTTGCTGTTCGACTGGAATCCCAGATCGGCTGGTAGGGTCAGGGTTCATGTCACAAGCTATAGCACAGAATAATGTTCAATAAATTCGCCTCCGCAAAACTCTGCTTAATACAGAAAATATCGTGCGTCAGCCATGACATTACATGGGACAGCAATGACATTACAGCCATAGCATTATGTGGGACAGCAATGGCATTACAGCCATAACATTAGGTGGGACAGCAATGGCATTACAGTCATAACATTAGGTGGGCCAGCAATGGCATTACAGCCATAACATTAGGTGGGACAGCAATGACATTACAGCCATAACATTAGGTGGGACAGCAATGGTTGTTTGGTTGGTTATTGGTTCCACGACACGTCGACCGTTGAGTCATATAGCGTCGCCAATCTCTCACGCCAATTGGTCGCGGGCGAAGAGTAGCGACAGGTGAGACTCGAACCCGCAATCTTTCGATTGTGAGACGAGCAACTTACCCCTGGACCACTCGTCCCCGGGGACAGCAATGGCATTACAGTCATAACATTAGGTGGGACAGCAATGGCATTACAGCCATAACATTAGGTGGGATAGCAATGGCATTATGTGGGACAATGATGGCCTTACAGCCATGGCATTATGTGGGACAGCCATGATATCCCAGCCATAGCATTATGTGGTCTAGTCTGCCTGGTCAGATACATCAATCGCCTTGAATTAATCATGTTGCAAAACAATCTGAAGGTTGACATGATAGCACTAAACTTCCATCCCTTGTTGCACTAAACATCTGTAAAGTAATAAATGGCATTACAGGCATAAAATTGCATGGGACAGCAATGACATTGCAGCCATTACATTATGTGGGACAGCAATGATATTACAGCCATGGCATTATGTGGGGCAGCAATGACATTACATCCATAACATTATGTGGAATGGCAATGTCATTACAGTCATAACATTACATGGGACAGCAATGCCATTACAGTCATAATATTACATGGGGCAGCAATGTCATTACAGTCATAGCATTACATGGGACAGCAATGTAATTACAGCCATAACAGTACATGGGGCAGCAATGTCATTACAGCCATAACATTATGTGGGGGCAGCAATGACATTACAGCCATAACATTATGTGGGGCAGCGATTACATCACAGCCATAACATTACGTGGGACAGTAATGGCAAACAGCCCTACATACATTATAGTGTGCACTTCCATTCAGTTTTAGCATCAGAAGATTAGAGTAGGCACCTGCATTGACAGCACCGCAAGCTTCACTGATTTCACCAGCTCCCCATCTTCTTCAGCTTCGGCTTTTGCAGCAATAACAGCAGTGCATACCAAAACGGGTACATAACTTTCGAAAACAGCTCTGTAGTCTCGTTCACTTCCAGTTCCATTCCTCTTGCATGACCTTAAACCAAGGGTATTCTGCATTGTTTGGCACCTGAGCAGTCTCTGTTTCATATGCAACTGCCTGGTCAGAGGCATCAATCGCTTTGAATTAATCATGTTGCAAAACAATCTGAATGTTGACATGATAGCAACCATCTAAATTGCTGTACTAAACTTCCATTCCTTATCTGTAAAGTAATAAATAACATTCTTATTGTGGTTTGGCATTACACAAAGGGCATGTCTCTCCCCAACTAACATTGGTAAGATATTGAAGGACCCCTGGGTCAACTAATTAACTCTTGCTCAGTGGAGCACCAAGGGGGACAAAGGAGGCAGCCCCCTGGAGGATCCGAGTGGTCCACAGTGCCCCTCAAGGCATAGGCATGGGGGACACAAAGGCCCCCTAGGCCGACGTGAAGAGCTCCAGGGCCAACTTTAAGGGCCCTTGAACAAACGTGGAGGGCTCCTGGGCCGACGTGAAGGGCCCCTGGGCCAATGAGAAGGCCCCCTGGACCTATGTGAAGCTGAGTGCCCTCAGCAAAGTGTTGAGGCCCTTTGCTGGGCTAATGTGAAGGGCTTCTAGATCGCCTAATGGGATCCCAGACAGTTAGAAGGACCCCTGACAGACAGAGAGAGCCAGAGCCAATATACTATTATTGTGCTTTAAGGTATTCATAAGGCAGGTTTTACACACATTTTGTGTCCATGAAGCAAACAAAGGGGTTGGGTTTGGTAAGGTTTGTATGTTTTCATTTTTTTTTCTGCATTAAAAAGGAAGAATGTTCATAAAAAAAACAGCTTAGGTAAGATTGAGCTAGGCTAGGTTAGAATAGGCTAGCTACATGACCAGTGCAGTTGATGCACCCCTAAACTCCAAGAATAGGCTAGGTTAGATTAGGTTAGATTACATTAGATGTTCTATGTGGAATATTTTAAAGAATTGTATTTTAATGTTTCCTTATTGAAATATTCTTCTTGCATGGGAGAATATGCTATGTCATGTTAAGTTATGATAGATTTTCTGAAACATTATTGTTATGCTGCTAGGCATGTTCATAAACACTATGTTAGAAAAAGAAAGTCCAAGAATTCAGAAATTACTTAAAGCACACATTTGCCAAATTTTTCATGGCAATTGCAAATGTTTTTTTTCCAGACTACTGTATCCCACATGTGCATCACCAGCATTATTTGCCACAAAACTCTTGAACATTATTTGTTGCACCAGTCACACTAGTGACAGCCTGCCGTGCAGACAAGACTACATTGAAGGTGCCATACTCTGCAGTCTGGGTGATTGGGGACTGGAGTATCACAGCCAGACAGTGTGGAAAATGCTATTCCATGATATACTTCCAAGTCAATGGCTGTTCCAAATTCCAGTGGCATTTCCATTGCATAGGCTATCCAGCCCCATGTAGTTTTTAACCCATATGATATGCTATATACCAAGCTTACCATCATCTAAATTAATTACATATTTGAGGTCAAAGATTGACTGAACATTATCATTGAAAAATAATACATTTTCCATAAATACTTATTTCAGATATTTTTGGCACTTGTTTTTCATTATTGTTGCTATTTAATGCAGAAGGCAATAGATCAAAACTTTGGGAAATACAAATGCTTTCATTGGACAAACAATTGAATATAACATAGTAGCCACTACTGACTATCTCCTACTTCATCACAAACAATCTGCACCAGGCACACATGGTAATTACTGCCAGTATACCCAATTCTATTTGTCACGGAGTGAGACCAAATTTTTCCAAAATTTTATATGTGGGAGGGAAATGAAAGTGTTTGTCTCTGACTCCACCAGCAAACCAAACGGTGCTCTGAGTGGAGTAGTCCAGGGCTCTGTACCAGGTACTGTGTTATTTTTTACTTATGTTAATTATGTACATCATGGTATACACTCGCACTTCAAGGTTTTTACAGATGACCTAAAGATATACATGAAACTGAATTACAAATATGTCACAGACATGCTGGCTGGCATTTTGCAGGGCCAAAAAGATATAGATACACTGGTTAGCACTGCCAAGTCATGAGGACTAACAATGAACTCCAACAAATGTGCAGTTCTCAAAGCACACCATGGCTCATATGACTGGAAAAATATTGGCCCTTATGCACATTATTACCTAGGTTGAATTCAGATAAGCTCTGCTGAGATGCATACTGACTTAGGCATCACAGTAGATAAAAACTTGCATTTCCATCAACACATTGCTTGTATAGTATGGAAAGCTGGAAGTCTGGCCAGCAACTTACTAAGTTCTACTTTACATCCTCATGAATTGATGAAAACCCTGTACATTACTCATGTCAGGCCTATTTTGGAGTTTTCATCATGTGTTTGGAATACAGGTTACATAGGTGATTTAAGGCAACTAGAATCAGTACAGAGAAGGTGGACATAAAGCATAGAGAGAATGGAAGGTTTGGATTATGGTGTCAGATTATGAAAACTAGATTTGTACTCTGTGAAAGGTAGACTGATTTGAGCAGACATCAAATGTTGAAAGATTTTTTCATGGCTATTCTGCCATTAAGATCCCTGACATGTTTGTGCTGGCACCATTGGTGAACACACATGGACACTCACTGAAATTGGCTCACAGATGTGCATCAGTGGGTTGCATGAAGATATTTATTTTAGCCTCAGATGCAGTGCCACCTGGAACTCATTGCCTGATGATGTAGTAACCTGAACTGACCTTGCTGCATTTAAAGCTGCACTGCACTCAAATTTCTGCACATTGTTGCATGAATATACTGAATAGATTAACCATGATAATAATACAAACCATGATGACTGATCAAACTTGAAGAGTAGCTTTACTTCTCTATGTTTAATTTGTCTTAACTCACATCAGAAATATTGCCTCACAACAACATATTAGCAGATGTAGTGGCTACTCTAAACATACAAATTCTGCTTAAAGTACACCTTCCAGTTCCTGTTTCTTGCCCTGTCTATCTGATAACCATATTCCTCTTTAATTTAGGGGACTGGCGGACCTGCAGATACGAGATCCTTGATTGGCCACGGAACTCATCCCCAGGTGAGTGATGCTCAAGAATTTGGGGAGCCAACCAAGTGAGATGACCATATGATAGACAGGAAATTAGCAAGTTCAAACACATAATTACCATATTACTGTTATTACTGCTTATTTCTGGGTGATATTGTCTTGCCTGACTCAAACACCTCAATGAAAATATTCCCAGACAATAAATAGTTGCGCCAGCACACAAAATACAAGTACTATTCTGTTTTGGTGGTTCTGCTTTGTCAAGACAAATATAACGTAGGTACAAAAACATACGGGCAATGCATTAACTTCTTGAAATAAGATGAAAATCATCCATGATCGAAAAGTTTGAGGCCTTAATATAACTAATTTTGATGCAAAGCACAGTATTCCTTGCCATGTGGGCCAAACCGTTTTATCTTATTTTACTTTCATTCATGTACGCAAGAAATCGTCCGCTTCTTCAACCAATTACATTAACTTCGTATGTCTTATACGCAGCGAAATTGAAACATGCATGATGCTACCAATTACTACCATATCAGAGGAAAAAAGTTGGGACATCACCAAGGCTTGAAGGAGAACTTTGATGTACCTTAAATTATTTACCTAACCTTAATTAAACATTTTTGTGTGTGGTTTGACGAAGGTATGCACCCGAATATACACCAAGAGCAAAGCAACTTTCGGCTGTATTTTCTAATCATCGAGGAAAGGTTATAGTATGATTTTGGTGTACCTTGTTGATTAGGTGCAGTGCTGTGTTGAGCATGATTATGAGTAAAAAAAAACACTGTTGAGGAAAGCCTGTGACCGAGATATATACAATGCGGATTTGGATCTACTTCTTTGTTGTAACATGAGCAGAAGGTTATTTTACGCGATTTTTTGTGTACCTTCTAAAGTAAAGGTATCTTGGGTACACCAAAGTTCAAGATACCTTTACTAGAAGGTAGATCGAAGTTTTCCTTTAAGCCCGCATGACGCGTCCGAAGGTTTTTTAATATGGTATTAATATGGTTGCAGAAGACTTTTCTCAAATCATACGCAATGGTTACTTTTATTTCGCTTCCTCTACAAGCAAATATATTTGGGTCGTACTAGAAACTGGATAGAATCCGTGACGTCGATGCTGACCTCACCTCGTGTGTGACGTTCAGCAGAAATGCTGGCAGGAGAGAGGGCAGGCTCACGAACAGGATGTGTTGGGAAGAACAGTTACGTTTATGCCGCAGCTCAGACAACAAAAACCGCTTTCTTGTTGATATGATATACAGGTTCAATTATTATTAAGGAAGTGGGTAGGTAGGTATGTTTCCGCCTGTTTATTAGTAGAAAGAAGGCTACCTAATATTGGAATATTCACAAATACACCCACCAATGTTGATGCACCATAAGTATGGTGTAACTTTGTTGTTTATGCACCATACATGTGGTATGAATGCTTGAATAGGACAAATGCTTGCATTTTTGTTGAATGGATTGTATTGGATTTACATCTAATTTTAGATAACTCCACATGCTTGGTGTGTGCTTAGCATGCTGGTTCCATATGCACCATTTGCATATTGAAATGTGTGATTTTGATGTTAAATTGATACATTTATTTTATTACTGGTCTGGTAAGAAATTAACATTACTGGTTTAGTTAAAACATTACTGGTCTGTGTAAGAAATTGCTTTTGTGTTCAAGACATGGCTTGCCCTGGATAAGAAAGTGCACTGAAGTACATATGCTTGATTGCATCACATCTACTGATGTTTTATTAGATGTGTAGAATATGCTTTAAGATCTTGCTAATATTCTTCATTCTTGGAAATTATTATTCAGAACTTATCATATGTAAACTACATATTCAATAAATATTCCTTTCATGATTAGCCAGACTGCAGTGTGGCACTTTCAACAAGATCTTGTTCGGGCAGGGTGTGAGGCCAGAGGTGTGGCTGGTACAGCAATTGGTGCAGCAACAGGTTCCTGGTGTGGACATTGGACAGTCCTGAACCCTGACAGCAATGTCGATATAGCCTATGTCTGCAATCTGTATAATTATTTGAACTTTAAACAACATTGAATACAATTTGTCACATATGTTTGGTTCAATTAAGGATATCAATAGTGGCCAGCCGACGTCAGACTGATGTCCGACATTTCACTCCCCAGCTCATAGCGGGCCCCTAGCGCCCTGATGTCAGCTACATGTTGGCTGGGTGTCGGTTGCATGTCAGCATTGGCGGACATTCCACTCCCTAGCTGACCGAGGACCGCTGTCAGCATGTTCACTGGGAGGTTATTGGATGTGGTCAGGTATACTCCCGAGTACGACATTTCCGACAAAGGAAACCTTGATGCTGTCTTACCCAGATTGATGAATGTGTGTTTCAATGCTGGATGAAAGGGGCTGAGTGGTGTCTGCATGGTACCATCAAAACTACATATAGAAGACCATGACACCATGGCTGGAGATCTTGGGTCGGTTGTTGGGGTGGGAACCCCTGGTTTCGTACCTTGGTAATGTTGGCTCTTGCATAGTTACCAGCTTATTGTAGCCTAAGAATTTGTTCCTTTGATTTATCTGGGCTCAAAAATATCACAACCATATGCATCCAAACTTGAACTGGAAACTACCTACATCTCCCCATTATCAAGCACCATGACGTTGATGGCTCAAAGCAACATGGCGCATGCTGTATGAACGTGTTCACCACAATTGCTGCTAATGCTAGTAACGTCACACAGATCCTGCAGATTTCATCTGAATTTTTGTTCTCGCAGGATCTGGATGTTTTTCCAGTTCCTGTGAGGTTTGAATGGTGAATTGGCAGATCTGATCCAAAAGTTTGATGTGACACAGACAATTTTTGACAGTATCCGAGCTCCAAATGCACCCTTCGTCAACCACTTTGTGAGACTCATTTTGGCGTTACAGGGTAGCACAGGATTTGAGATGGTGAAGTTCTCAAGTTTACCGATGGTTCCTGTTTGTTCAATGATCCAACTGTTCTTTCACAAAGATTTTAGTTGAAAAATGCACAGTCGGTACCTTCAATTAAGTTATGTATGTAGTGCTTCAACTACATGGAATTCGTTGCTATAATACATTTACAAAATATTGTTGCTGATTTGTCCTTCCTCTCATATCTACCAATGTGTCTGTTTTTAGATATTATGTCTTGTTCTTGTTAAGTGTGTTTCATTATCAGGTACCCACTCGTACACATATCCGCATAAATATCCGAGATCAACTAGATGGTTTTGTCAAAGAATGTATCTTGTCTATCACTGTCACTTTGAATTCAGTAGCTGATGTCTTCTGGTGGATCCACAAGTATATCTTCCCCCAATAAATGATTAAGGACATGATGAGGCGATATTGATGATGCGGACAATTTGACAGCAATGCATGGAGTTTGATTTTGTTTGCTATATGCGTGTCCGACCACGTGTGCGACACTGTTGCCAGGTGTTCACCTCGGAGCGCAAACTGTACACCCGAGATACGCTGGCATTGCATCGTCGGAAGGGCGACCCAGACGACTTCCATCGCGGTCACCCGCTCTGCGAGTTCTGCGAGAAACGGTACTTGTATCCAGCGCCGGTAGATGGCGATAGCGGCACGTGGGTCAGTGGGATCTTGTTTGGATTGTGAGGTGTTTAGATCTATGCTTGTCAGATACTGGATATTTTTACCCACACAGGAAGGAGAACGTCTGTTATGGATGCTTTCAGTATTCTAATTTCCTTTCAGCGACACTTGGCAAATTTCAAAAAGCTGTGTGGTACCTTCAGTGTTCTTTTTATTCGTTGCTTGACTGAAACCAGTTTTTTCTTTTAGTATCCCCTTTATTTCATCAGTCGTCCAGTTACGCATTTACACCGTTCTTCATCAGAACTGTTGGCCATAGCCCACACAAGGCAGTTATATAAATTTATGGACGTTTAGTTTTATTAACTGAAAGTGACATGACAATGTTGAAAACATGCACACGGTGGTCACTGGGCAGGCATTTTTGTGCTAAGTAAGCTCCGACGTTCTTTTTCTTGGTAATGCAACCGGATCATTCTGTGAAGGTGCCATTCACTGGCATATTTTCTTGTACACCAGTCACTCAGTGGGCCTTGTTCGCCATAGTGCTGCTGTTGTGCTATGGTGAGTCTGGGGACGGGAGCATGGCACGGCTTGACTTGGCCACACGGGCCTCCTGAGACGCGGCCGCAACACTGTGCTGTCGCCTCCCAGGAGTGAGGGCACGACTGGTCTAGGGGTAAGATGCTCGTCTCACAATCGAAAGATTGTGGGTTCGAGTCTCACCTGTCACTACTCTTCGCCCGCGACCAATCGGCGTGAAAGATTGGCGACGCTATATGGCTCAACGGTCGACGTGTCGTAAAACCAATAACCAACCAATAACCAACCAACCAACCTCCCAGGAGTTGACCTGCTGCCACAGTGTTAAAGTAATGATTTGTCGTTAGGTGTGAGATATCGAAACGAGTAGGGGAGGATGTCGAAATTGCCATGGAAATAATGCTGCTTAAAATACTTTGCTCCTTGAAACCCACTTTTGAGACAATTGCATGCATATAACTACCCATTTTCCATGGTTTGAGAGGTAACTAATTTGGGGATATCGACATCAACGATTACGATACAAACATCTATACTATAAACGTGTATTGCATACCATAGTACTTCATAGGTAATCCCTTCACCTGGAATTTCACTAGGAATTGTTCATCATCACAATCCCGGATCCGTTATGGTGAGCATAAGCATGATACGTATCAACAGGATACTATTAGAAACGAGGCATGACAACCTCACAGGCACGCACCGAAAGGCACGATGTCGATACTTATTTGGGAGGGATGTCGATTGAGCGTTCAGTAAGTGGTATATACCGCCCTATTTCACGAATAATTTATAACTGTGTTGCCATCGTGACCTCGCTGTGCACTCGCTGGTGCAGCCAAGTACTCGTGTGCGACTGGGTCGTACGGTTGACATGTGCGCACAGTGTTAACATACTGATACCTCGTTAGGTGTGAGAGGTCGAAACGAGTACAGTAGGATGTCGAAATCGCCATGCAACTAATGTTATGAAAATATGTTAGGTCCTGCATACCCAGTTTAGAGACAATTGTGCACATATCACTGTTCCTGCTTTGCGTGTTTGGGAGGTACCTAAGTTGGGTACACCGCTATGAACGATACAAACACCTATGCTATAAACTGGCATTGTATAACATAGCACATGGTCGCTACATGACCAATGAAGTCGATGCGCCCTAAAGCCCAAATAACTAACTAACATAACATAGCACCTCATATGAAATGCCTTGACCTAGAATTGCGATACGGGATGTTCGTTATCTCGATACCGGGTCTGTTATGGTGAGCATAAGCATGATGCTTGTAAACGGGATGCAGTTAGAAACGATAAATGAACCGTGTGCGCACCTCCTACACGTGCTCCTCGGTTGCTGATGCGAATCTTTGCACTTGCTCGACCGTTTTGCAGTGTTAAAATAATGTTTTTTCGTTAGGTGTGAGATGTCGATACTAGTACAGTAGGATGTAGAAACCTGCCATGGAAGCGTGTCAATTAAAATATAGTTTGCCCTTCAAGTTCCATTTGAGCCAACAGTGTACACATCAGTGCACGTTTTTTAGTCTAATTTTAGAGATACCTAATATATGGATACCTATGTTGGCGATAACGATTGCAATGCCATGTTATCAACAGATCGCATTGTTTAACACACCACGTCATCGATAATCTCTGTGTTTGGAATTGTGTCACGAGATGCTTGTGTAATCAATCCTTAATGGTGAGCACAAGTATGCTATTTATACGCGAAATACTCTTAGGAACGTGTCAAGGAGACCTCATAGGCACACATCAACAAGCACGATGCCGATACGTCCTTGGAAAAGATGTCCATTCAGTGCTCAGAAAGTGGTATATTCCACCCTATTTCACGAATAATTTATACTGCCGTTTTGTCAGTGACGTGTAATCACTGAGTGCTTGCCTTGACCGGCGTGTGCGAGTTCCGGCAGACCGTTTCACCGGGGTGTGCGGGTTCTGGCAGGCCCTTTGACCCGGTGTGCGGGTTCCCGCAGACCGTTTGACCTGGCATGCAGGGTCTGACAGACCATTTGGCCAGGATGTGCATGTTCTGACAGACCATTCGATCGGGGCGTGCGAGATCTGGCAGACCGTTTGAGTGGGGTGTGCGGACTCGGGCAGACGTGTTTTGACCGGGTGTTCGGCTTCCAGCATGTACATGGACAACGACGAGCTGTTCATGCATCTGCGCCGCAAACATTTCTATTGTCACCTGTGTGAAACGACCGGCAAGCAGCTCTTCTACGAGTGAGCGACCCTGTTTACCCGACCCGGCCTGATCCGATGACCCAACCCGGCCTGATCCGATGACCCGACCCGGCCTGATCCGATGACCCGACCCGGCCTGATCCGATGACCCGATTTAACGTAGACTCGCCTTTTTTGTCAGCCGAGCCCCGGCAGACCGCCACAAGTGATTCGTTTGCAAGTGTCGTGAATGGAGTTGAGCTGACTGTACCAAGCCACTCACGGGGAGACTTGGTTTTGCCTGGTGGACACTTTTCTTTGTATTACAATATCTGTCCTGGTTTGCTGTTCCTTCACAAGATGTTAGGGAATCGAACTGGGTGGCCTGATCTGGAAACTGTTTGTTCAGGTCTTGACATATTGAGATGTGACGTGTTTTGTGTCCAGTCAAGCTAGACATACCTGCACGTAGTCTGCTCTTTCCTTTGTGTTGGTCGTGGTGATCGTTGAAGAGTGACCGAGTTATGCGTTCTCAAGGTTTCGCGCCGGGTGAGAGCAGTTCAACAAAATGGTGCTTCTAGCTTGGTTGTTAGAGTCAGCTTTAATGCGATGCAAAGGATGGGTTCCCCGTGTCTTACATATCGGTTTGCAATCGCCCGGTCGGAAGTTCAGGAGGGCTGCTTAGTAGGCAGAGCAACACCAAAGCAGTGCCTGTCGGTGTGCCGATGGTGTGTGTCCACCAAGAGCAGTCTCGGGAGGCGAGAGGACCCGAACTCGCGATTCCGACATCGCCCTCTCCTGAGACCGGGGACAGCATTTGACATCTCAGTCACACACACACACACACCATATCCCATATGAGTGTTCACTTCTGGCAAGAACAAAGAGAGTGCCGGGTTTTTGTTTGCATTCCACTGTCATGGAATACCTATTGACGATCTTTGCCAATCTACGCTAACCTCTTTTCCTAGTAGGTGTATACTATATATATGTATATGTGTTATATATATATATATATATATATATATATATATATGTATATATATATATATATATATATATATATATATATATATATATATATATATATATATATATATATATATATATTCAAGTGTGGTTTACTAGCGACTATCGGCACTAGTATGTGGCATGCTACTCTGTGATAAGCCTCCAATGTCATCCCCAAACGCTGACACCCCTGCTCTAACCCCATCACCACACGCGCTCCGTTCACGGAGACCCCTGGGCCTGGAGCCTGTACTGACGACATGCACACACCGTCACACTGTGGGCTTGTCAGGCTGCACATGATGATGGTGTTGCAGATTCTTCTATCACTTTGTCTGTTCGATCCAAAATAGCCCCTTCACGTGACCTGTATTGATCAGACCTCGCCACTGGATCTATTGCGATTCATCTGGAATCCAAACTCATACAAGGCCACTAGTCGAGACCAACTTAACCTTGCACTGCTGCTGTCACACTTCAACTAGCCAGTACCTCACCCATCACCGCTCGAGGTTAGCTCAACGACCAACGCCCAAAATCGAATACTCCAGAACAAAACCGTATTCGTCCCATTCGCGCCACATTCGATTCTGACGTTCCACAGCGCCACCTATTGTTGTCCGGCACAACCACTACCTGGCCTGTCATCGCTAGGCCATAATTCTGAATAGATGATTCACTAGATAACTAACTTTGTCTTTGACCCCGGTAATGGCTTCAACACTAGTCTCCCCTCACCTTCCCTCCCTCCCGCCGTGCCCGGTGTGATTGCGGGGTACCCCGTGTGACCGCGCGCGTCGACTGGGCCGCAGCGACTACGAGAGTCTGGCACATCACTTCCACACGGAGCACTTCCTCTGCGAGCAGGGCGAATGCGGCGAGAAGAAGTTCGTCGTTTTCCGTACTAACATCGATATCCAAGGTGAGTTGGACACCGGTAGGTGGTGCACTGGTGGGCTGGGTACCAGTAGGTGGTGTACTGGTGGGCTGGGACCAAGTAAATGGTGTTAAACCTGCCTCGTGCTGCTATATATCTCAGTGCAACGCACCACCGCGCCGCGGCATAACCCATACCCAGCGAAACCAAGCGCCACCCCGTGCTGCCGTGAAGCCATAGCCAACGGAGCCGACATTTGCCGTGCCACAGCTCACAGGGCGGCGGAGCACTCTGACAACAAGAGTCGGGGCCAGCCGCGGCAGGAGCACACGTAGCGCTCGACTTCAGCTCCGATTCGGCCGGCAGGCGGCGCCGCAACGGCCGCGACCGGAGCGACGTCTACGGTGGCAGGTGCGGTCATGGTATGGTGTCCTGGTCCAGTCATACGGCGACAGGTACGGACCTCACTACGGCGGCAGGTACGGTTACGGTATGGTGTTATTGGTCCAGTCCTACGGCGGCAGGTACGGTTACGGTATGGTGTTATGGTCCAGTCCTACGGCGGCAGGTACGGACCACACTACGGCGGCAGGTACAGTCACGGTATGGTGTTATGGTCCAGTCCTACGGCGGCAGGTACGGACATAGTATGGTGTCCTGGTCCAGTCCTACGGCGACAGGTACGGACCACACTACGGCGGCAGGTACGATCACGGTATTGTGTTATGGTCCAGTCCTACGGCGGCAGGTACGGTCATGGTATGGTGTCCTGGTCCAATCCTACGGCGGCAGGTACGGTCATGGTATGGTGTCCTGGTCCAGTCATACGGCGGCAGGTACGGTCATGGTATGGTGTCCTGGTCCACTCCTACGGCGGCAGGTACGGTCATGGTATGGTGCCCTGATCCAGTCCTACGGCGGCAGGCACGGTCATGGTATGGTGTCCTGGTCCAGTCATACGCGGGGTGGGGGACGGTCATGGTATGGTGCCCTGATCCAGTCCTACGGCGGCAGGCACGGTCATGGTATGGTGCCCTGATCTAGTCCTACGGCGGCAGGTACGGTCATGGTATGGTGCCCTGATCTAGTCACGGCGGCAGGTACGGTCATGGTATGGTGCCCTGGTCCAGTCCTACGGCGGCAGGCACGGTCATGGTATGGTGCCCTGATCTAGTCCTACGGCGGCAGGTACGGTCATGGTATGGTGCCCTGGTCTAGTCCTACGGCGGCAGGTACGGTCATGGTATGGTGCCCTGATCCAGTCCTACGGCGGCAGGCACGGTCATGGTATGGTGCCCTGATCTAGTCCTACGGCGGCAGGTACGGCCATGGTATGGTGTCCTGGTCCACTCCTACGGCGGCAAGTACGGTCATGGTATGGTGTCCTGATCCAGGCTGATCCAGTCCGACATGACAGGTACGGACACGGCATATTGTCCTGATCCAACCCAATCCAATCTGATCCAGTCAAACACGTGCCTGCTGCACGTGCCGCTCAGGTCAGGTTAGGTCTGGCGAATTACATGGTCTGCAAGAGCGTCTGTATACGCTCTCCCTCTGTGTGATTGCGTCGTCTGCTTCAGGACATGCACGGACATGAATTTGATTCCATATCATGGCGGTGCCGTTACCCAGCGTGGTCAGCAGTGAGCAGGATGGTGTACCCGACGGTGGTGGATGGATGCATTCGCGGCACGATTGAATTCATGTTTGGGATCTGGGAGCTGGAGTGGAAAATGTCATTGCCATTTCATTTGGTGATGATAGTTTCCCTTCTGTGTCTGGCATCACGAGTACCCTGTTGCACTTGTCAGTGCGTTTTGGTATTACTGTGGAAGAGCAATAGGTTTATAGTTGTTTCAAACAGCACCATCCAAGGAAAAGGCAAGGACGATTTCTTGGGGAGGATAATGTGGATGGAAAAAATGCAGGACAAGGCTGTTTTTCAACCCTGCCTCACGTTCTATATTTCACCATACAGAGAGATTTAGTGATGTGTCATCTTAGGGTCGAAACGTGTTCTATTTTGTGGGACTGCTGTGATCATGAAGAGCCATAACGTGATTTGCGAAATATATCAGCTTGGAGGTGACCACGGAAACCAATTAGTTGTTGTTGAACATTCACCGCACCACCTTCCCCCTGTACTTCTCGTATCAAAGCACCATATGCTCTGACTCCGTCGCGTTTTTTTTAGAACACGTTGCTGGAGACGACTCCACAGCATTGCAGAATGTGAAGTATCGCAGCTGACCAGTTGACCAGTTGGGAGAGATGACCGGCTTCTCTCACCTCCGACGGGAGCTGACCCCCGACCCTCAGCCGGGAGAGATGACCGGTTTCTCTCCCCCAGACGGGAGCCGGCGCCGGACCCTCCGCCGCGGCCGTCGACGCCTCCCGCGCCGCCCAGTGTGAACACGAACAGCACGCAGGAGTTCCCGACCCTGGCTGGAGAAAGAGCCGGCGGCGCCGAGCTCAGCGGCAGGTCAGTCGAGGTCGCCGGCTCGCGCTCAGCACCGCCAAGGTCAGTGTCGTGCCGCGACCGTCGTGTCATGGTTTGCGGGTGATGCATCTCTCCAGTAATGCAGTAATGCAGTCACTCGTGCTCTGCAGCTCTTGACGGCGAGACAATGTTTCTTTTGGCGTGTGCACGTGAGGTCTCCTGATGCGCCGCTGTCTCGACCTGGTCTGACATACCTGTGTCGGCCTAGCAACCTGACGTGCCCCTGTATCGACCTCACCCCACCCCATCCCCAATCGACGTGCTGTTGTGTCAGCCATCTGCTCTGTGCCCGTGACGTACCCCTGTGCCGGCCATGAACCCTGTGCGCGTGATTTACCTTTGTGTCGGCCATGTGCACTGTGCCCTGTGCTCGTGATGTACCCCTGTGTATGCCATGTACCCTGCGCTCGTGACGTGCCTCTGTGCCCGTGACTTACTCCTGTACCCTGTGCCCGTGACGTACCCATGTGCCGGCCATGAACCTTGTGCCCGTGGCTTACCTCTGTGTCGGCCATGTACCCTGCGCTCGTGACGTGCCTGTGACTTACTCCTGTACCCTGTGCCCGGGACGTACCCCTGTGTCGGCCATGTGTCCTGTGCCCGTAACTGCCCCTGTGTCGGCCATGTGCCCCGTGCCCTGTGGCCGTGACGCACCCCCGTGTCGACAGGGGCGGTAACCTGGCGCAGCGTGTGGCGGTGGCCGCCGGGAAGACGGTGCGCAACGCCTCGTCTCGCGGCCGGCCGTGGTCTCCATCAACGACGACGACTTCCCCACGCTGGACGGCCGGGCTCCGGCCGTCACCGCCGCCGCCCCAACTGCCGCACCGGCCTTCAGCGCCGGCGGGCCCCGGCGGCGGCGGCGTTCCAGATTCCATTCAAAATTGGTCCACGGATAGTGCTCGATGCACTGATCATCGTGAGCATACAAGCTAAGAGGGGCGTTCATAAACAGCTCAGATATGCAAGGTCAAATGTCGTGGTCATTGTGGTCGGACTCTTCAGATTTCTTTCAAAATTGGTCCCCAGATAGTACTCGATGCACTGATCATCATGAGCTAAAAGCTAAGAGGGGCGTTCATAAAAAAACAGCTGAGCTATTCAGGGTCAAAGGTCAGACTCCATGAGGTCGGCCTCTTCAGATTACCTCCAAAATTGGTCCACAGATACCACGCGAAGTACTGATCATCGTGAGCATAAAAGCTAAGAGGGGCGTTCATAAACAGCTGAGATATTCAAGGTCAAAGGTCAGAGTCCATGAGGTCGGACTCTTCAGACTCCCTTCACAATTGGTCCACAGGTAGTTCTCGATGCACTGATCATGAGAATAAAAGCTAAGAGGGATGTTCATAAGCAGCTGAGATATTCAAGGTCAAAGGTCAGAGTCCATGAGGTCGGACTCTTCAAATTTCCTTCACAATTGGGCCCCAGATAGTACTCGATGCACTGCTCATCATGAGCATAAAAGCTAAGAGGGGCGTTCATAAACAGCTGGATTATTCCGGTCAAGACTTCTTCCCGTGCGAATATGCAGCAATAATATGCACGAAACGAATATCAATATGTACGTCAAGCTAGATTGATATTCTATTCTTACCGGTGGAACATCGTGGAAGCGAGCATACTGGTAGAGTTTGGCACCCTGATTATCAGGAACTCAACCACGAAGCCGAATTACAAAACACTACGGAGATGTTCGGGGTCAATGGTCAAAGGTCATCGAGATCGGACTCCTCTGATTTTCTTCAAAATGGGTACACGGGTAGTACTCGACGCACTGATCATCATGAGCATAAAGGCTAAGAGGGGCGTTCATAAACATCTGAGATATTCAAGGTCGAAGGTCAGAGTCCATGAGGTGGGACTCTTCAGATTTCCTTCAAAATTGGTCCCCAGATAGTACTCGATGCACTGATGCACTGAAGCTTCAACGCCAAACCGGAAAGCAAATCCGTCACAGACTACACCACAGCAACAGAAACAGAAACAAACAAAAACAGAAATACCCAACAGCAATAGCAACACCCAACAGCAACAGCAACGCCCATCGCTCCCAAGGGTCTTGGTAATACCGAAGCATCAAACCAAAGTACGGTATGGACGATTTTAGATAACACAATCACGTCTTTGGTTTCACCGGGACAACACCAATCCAGCAATGTAAGCTAGCTGGAGAAGTCGTCCACAGACAGATCACTATTTATGTGAACACAAGCCACCCTTTCGAACACAGCAACATGGATCCCACCTGTGCCACTCAGTATTTTTACTGAATTGATCTATACTTTCTTGTGCATGATTTCACTATTTACAACGATCATGTTATCGGCCACGTGCTCCATCGCATGTGCACCGATTTTAACAAGCGTGTGAGGGTGCAGATCGTCTCCGCTATTGAATGAGACGCATTTGCATGGACATCCTGGCATGTTCTTAAAGCTGTATTGTGCATTCAATATCATTGGGACTGCTCTTCACCTTTTTGAAACTGTGACTGACGAGGGCAAGTAACAGCCACTTGTAAACGTGGACTGTGCCTTCCGCTGTACTGCAATACAATGCAATTCAATGAGGGCCCGTAGTGATACGGTGGCAACGAATGCTCTGCACATACATCATTGCTACCGCATACCATGAACACCAGCTCCCAATACTGACCTATGCAACCGTCTGCTGTTCCAGTAGTGTGGCAGCATCCAATAAATGGGGATTGATGTCAAATTATTTTTGATTGTCTAGTTGCTACTCATTACTGTAGCCAATCAGGCTGTGTTATCTTGAATTTTGGAAGCTGATTGGTTAACGATGGGCCTCCATATCCGGTACGGCTATGGATGTTAATTGGATGGGCTCGCACGGATTCTGATTTGGGCGGATTTGAAAACTTCACTCGGCGTTATGCTCTATACTGCATGTTTCTTTCCAGGGGCACAGGCTCTCCATTGGCTCGGATGGGATCAGCAACGGTATCGAATAGGCATTCTGTCAAATGTCTTGTCGTGCTCGTGCATTTCGTGGAACGCCTATGACTTTCAAAATGTGTCAGGAAAATAACGCAGAAATAGCTATTTACTGACATGCATCACGGTACTTCGGAATACCCCGACGTGTCACTCATGATCAGTCAGTTGATGTGATGAGAGCGACAATATTTGTCCGGCATTTGCTTGGGCTTGGCCGAACCCCATCGACTGCCGGCGACGTTCAGTGCCCCTTCCCTTGTCTATCACAGCTTGCAATGGACGGCACGTACATACCCGGGCCCCGGCGGAAATCGATGTTTATACAAGGCCACTGCACAACACTGCATTCCATCAGAGCAACAGCAGCATTCCTGCGTGCAGACCCAGTCACACTTCACTCGACACAGGTCCGACACAAGTTCGACACGAGTTCGCCACGGGCCCGACACGGATCCGACATGAGTTCGACACGGGTCCGACACAGCACCAGGCACTTCATCAGGCACAGGTCCAACAAAAGTTCGACACGAGTTCGCCACGGGTCCGACACGGATCCGACATGAGTTCGACACGGATCCGACACAGATCCGGTTACCACTTCTTCGTGGTGGACTCGCAACAGATCAGTCGACCGCCTCGCCGACCTCGTCCGGCGGGAAGTCCAAGCTGTAGCCGTTGCTGCCGCAACAGGGGTGCATCCAGACGCCGCCGGCATCTAGAGGTACAATGGGAAGCAGCGGGGCGGTCGGCCGGCGGTGCCCGGCGGGCATCTCGCGGGCGGCCGGGACGACCTCGAGCAGCATGTTCTGCCCGCAGGGCAGCTGGCCTCGGGAGCACCGGAGCCCGATCACCCGCCTCCTTGGCACGCTCCCGCCAAGTGTGTTCTTACTCGGTGGGCCCGTGGCCAGATGCTGGCCTCCTTGAAGGCTCCACATCATCTGCAAAAAAAACACCGTGTACAAAATAAGAGTGTGAGAGGTGGGCGCCATTTGGCGAAAACGCAACACAAAGTTTTAACTCACCCAACCGATACCGCTGGATGAGTGTTGTCACGAGTAAGGCCACAAGCAGGGGGCGTCTTCCTTCAACTGCTAGAACGCTCATCAACTTGAGCGGAACCTGACTTGACAACCAGGTGGCGTCAGACAAGAGGGGTTTCACATTTCACTTTCACTAGAGGGGAACAACTATGGCGTCCCGAAATTGTTAATTGCGGTTTAGGTTCCTGACTTGAGGCTAGGTCAACATCTGCGTTAGTTGCCATTTCGAGTGGAAAAAAACTTCGGGGTGGGCTTTCAAGCAAAAAATGATCGAGCATGCTACAAACATTCTAATTTAAGGTATGTGAAATACGACGAACTTCAACAATTATCATGTTTATTCTACACAATGCCATGTTTTGAGAATGCTGCTGTTCCTCGCAGTCATATCTAAACCCGGTTTCGGCACCGCGTAATTAGTGCCACATGACATTGACAGGCCAGTCAATGTCCTGAGATGGCCTGATCTCGTGTGGTCAGACCATATTTGACCTGAATTGGCCTATCCATGAAATGAGCTCCAAACATTGCACACTTTGGCTAAGGCTGACTTGATCGTATATCAATATATGCATTGTCCCAGCGTTACCTAAGGTCAGGTCACAAGGTCACAAGGTCCGAACCTGGATAGTTCCGAACCTAGTGAACTTCTTTTTTAGAACTGCAGTTCGAATTATTGATGGGGTGGCTTTATGGACCAGCATCCTATTGCTATGCAGTTTGTTGCGTGGATCATGGCATGGCCACCCGATCCGTGAATTCCAGTTCAACGGCAGAACTTTGACCGAGAGCTTAGCATGCCATGAATGGAGGATTTGCCGCGGCGCGGGGGCGGGCGGGGCCAACGGTGCGGCGGGCGCTACGTGTTGTGCGCGCGTGCTGCTGAGCCTGGGGCATTCCAGCACGATTCAACAGGTGATTAACACCCGACCATCTCGGATTCTCTTGAAAATTGGTACGCAGGGTAATCAGGTGCCCAGATTCCGAATCTGAAAGTCTTAGGTTTATCGGAGCAGTGGGTGTTGAGTTGTAGCCTCGGGATTTTTTTTTAAATAAAAAGTTTGAATACAAGGTTTTTTTTGGGGGACGCCATAACTCCCACAAAACTGAAAGTAACCTAGTAAAATGATATATTGTTAGAATCGTAAAATCACAAGAATTGTTGTGGTGTAGCTCATTGTTGAAAATTTCGAAATTTTGTTTTGTAAAATTTTGGTCAAAAATGTGTTCACGTTTTTTTATATGTGGCCAGTTAAATAAATGTGTTTTTTGGGCCGATAATATTGCCTGTGGTATTACTAACTTGCATGCAAAAAATTGGAGATAGGTATTTTTATAAATATTCTTACCCTTTTTTTTATTTCTGCCGTGCAGTGCAAATTTGCTCTTTTGACGCCCTGCGGCCGCAAATATCGTAAGTAGTACAAACATATGACATGTCAAATTTAAATGCTCCAAATTCCATAACTTATGAAAAACTCTTTTGACCATTTCAAGACCCCTCCCCATCCCCACCTTCCCCCATCCCCCTCCACAATCCCTTCGCGCGTCCTGCGTCACCCCAGCCCCGGCCGGGCTGAAGGGCGCGAGGATCCGTGCTGTCTATGGCTGGTCTTAGGTTGTGCTGGCTTGAATGGATTACCACAAGTTGTAGGGGCGCAGGTGTGTATTATAGCTGTTCTAGCAAATTCCTGGTTCAAAGGCCCGTGGTTCATAGGGGTTGGTGCCTTATCAGTGGGGTGCGCTATCAGTCCCCCTGGCGCCTCTCGTTATCCGTCAGTTCTCGCCGGATTTCCGTGAATCTGACCACGTGTTGTTGTCGTCGAGGCTGTCGTCGTCGGGGACTTCAGCGATAACTACACGTTCGACATTCAAGACGAAGTGCAAAGCCACCATTGGGACGCTTCACAGTGTACTGTGCAACCGTTCGTGGCCTACTGGAGAGAGGACGGACAGCAGCGGCACCAGAGCTACTGCGTCATCTCAGATCATCCAAAGCATAACACAACCAGTGTCCACGCCTTCCAAAAAGCTCTGATCCCACGGCTCAAGGAAAAAGTCCCAGCACTGACCAAAATCAGGTACTTTTCGGACGGCTCATCAGCCCAATACAAAAACAGATTCAACTTTTTAAACCTCTGCCATCACAAAAATTCTTTCGGAGTGGAGTGTGACTGGCAATTTTTTGCCACGTCACACTGCAAAGGGGCATGTGACGGCGTGGGAGGCACTGTGAAGAGGGCGACCGCTCTCGAGAGTCTCCGCCGGCCCACAAGTCACCAGATCACTGATGCAGCCGGGATGTTCGAATTTTTTAGTGAAAAATTCCAGACGATAGTGGTTTTCCTGTTCGTGACCACGGCGGAAGTCGAAGAAACTGCCGCGCGGCTGAGGCAGCGCTTCACCCGAGCCGTGCAGGTCAAGGGCACGCTTGGCCTGCACAGCTTCACGCCCGTTGACACTGAGACACTGCTGGTGTCGAAACTGACGGGGGGCGCGGGGCAACTTGTCAAGTTATCCCGCAGAAAACGGGGAGCAAAACGAAAGTGAGCCTCTGGCTCGGAGTTGACTGAACGCATGAAGTCTCGCTGCAGTTTCCCATGACACAGCCTCGCCAGCTTTGATGTGTTCAGTGTGCATGGTGTATCCGTAAGTGTAATGTATGTGCAGTTTTCCAACAAACACGCCTAACGAATTTGTCAATTATCAGTATTTTCTGTTTCCTAGAATGTAGCGATGGGTATTGGACTAAAATAAAACATGAAAAATGACCAGGTGAATTTTAGCATAACACCAGGGGATGCCATAGACAGCACAGATCCTCGCGTTCTTCAGCCCGGACGCAAGATGCGGGAGGAGGTCGTGGAGGGGGAGGGGGAAGGTGGGGTGGGGACAGGGACGGCGGAAGAGGGGGGAAGTCCCCCCCCCAAATTCCGGGAGGGGACACAGGGCCAAGTGGAGCACTAGCGGAACCATCGCTTCCCCCCTGGATCGGACATTCGATGTGTACCGGCGGGCCTCGGATATCGCTTCCCCTCCCCCCCCCCCGGATCGGACCTTTGATCGCTACCGGGGCAGTACTCCGCCAGAGACATGGCTTTGACCCCGGCCCAGGGGGGCAAATCGCTTGCCCCGGGAATCGCTTGCCCCCCATCCAAAATTACCTTCCGCCGCCACTGGGTGGGGAGGGGTCTTGAAATGTAAGAACGAGCTTTGCATAGTTAATGGAACTTGAAGCATTTGAATTTGATGCCATACGTATGTGCTACATATGCTATGCGCGGCGGCATTGCGTGAAAAGCACAAATTTTCATGGCATGGCTGAAATAAAAAAATGGGTTAAAATATTTATAAAAAAATACCTATCTCCAATTTTTTGCATGCCAGTTAGTAATGCCATAGGCAATATTTTCGGCCAAAAAAACAACGTTTTTTAACTGGCCACATATAAAAAATTGAACCAATTTTTGCCCACAAAATTTTTTAGAACAAAATTTCGAAATTTAAAAAAATGAGCTACACCACAACAATTCTTGTGATTTTACGATTCTAACAATATATAATTTCACTAGGTTACGTTCAGTTTTATGGGAGTTATGGCGTCCCAAAGAAACCTTATATTCGAACTTTTCAAAAACTGCCAGAGGCTATAACTCAAAACCCACTGCTCCGACAGACCTAAGACTTTCAGATTCGGAATCTGGGCACCTGATTACCCTGGGTGCCAATTTTCCAGAGAATCCGAGATGGTCGGGTGTTAATTTGCACCCATCACCTGTTGAATCGTGCTGGAATGCCCCTGCTGGGTTTGCCTCTGCGGTGACGCGCCCGGGGCCATGCGGCGGTGACCTCAGGACGCCTTGGCAGTGGCACCGCAGTTCGGCCCGGGACGCGATGGCGCGAGGCTATGGGTGTCTGCTGGAGACGACCAACCGCTGGACGCAGGCTAGACCGAGGTGGACTGGTCTGGCTCATCGGATCTTCCAGCTTCCTTCGTCAAGGTAAGTTCTGCGCTGTTCATGGCTTGCTGTGCCTGTTTTCTAAATTGTGTGGCGAATTTGTTATGCGTACTTTATTTGTCAGTATAATGGAGTCTAAGGAAAGTGTGCAGTCTCGTGTCCGGCCTGGGGTTTGTCGATGTCGGCACCTACATTTTCTGGAGAGGGTTCTTTCGGCAGATCTGTGGCTGATCTAGACAATTACTATATTTACAGAATTCCGATGATGACATCAGGGCTCGTTTCTTTCCCCTGTGCTTGTCCGGGGTGGCACTGGACGCGTATTATTCGCTCCCGGCAGAACAAAAACGGTCTACTTGGGGCCTGGCTGTCGCGGAGCTGCGAGAACTGTTTGAAAGGCCATGTGCGCTGGACGCGCACGCTCAACTAAAGCGATTACGTTTCGAGCCTAATGAGCCTCGAGGTATTTGTGATCGGATTCAAAAAGTTAGTGCGACAGGCATAGCCCGACCGTGACAGCGATGTGGTTTATTTCAACTCATTTCTGGGGACTCTGCCAGAGCGGTACCAAGCCGAGTTGATCGCACGCGGCGTGGATAATTTTGCGGACGCCATGGTCAAAACCCGTAACGTGATACGTGCTCACCCGACCACGGAAGTGGTCGGGTGAGTAGTCCGTCAGGCAGGTTGAGCAGGGGTGAACAAAATGCCGAAGCTGTCGCCGACGAACCTGTGAGCTGTCTCAAATTATTTGCATATATGGTTAATAAAACAAGTTCCTCACACGCTTGCTTCGCCGTGTTGAAAAAGCATGTTAGAACCTCATTGCAGTTGATACATATTTCAGCTAGAAATTGGAGATTAGCACTTATGTTTCGAATCGTGAGTTTTGTCACCATCAAATCCACCAAATATTTTTGGGGGGCCGCCGCTGGAGGCGGCAATAACATACAAAGTAAAGCATACAAAGTTGTAAGTAAGCAAGTAGCATACAAAGTTCTTATAATATAGCATACAAAGTAACATTCAAAACAAAGAAAAAATATGTAACATAACCTAACCTAGCCTAACTTTCCATGCAATACAAATTATCTGTTAAAAATGGATAATTTGCGAACAATTATTTTCTTTAAAAAAAAATTGAAACTCAAAACACCTAACCAAATCTAGCTTAACCCAGCCTAAACTGTTTTTGAACAAAGAATACTTCATTTTTTTTTAATTGCCCATTTTTTCCAAAAACGCATCACATACAACAAAAGCCTAACCTAACCTAACTTAACGAAAACTAACCCCTTTGTATGTTTTATGAAATAGAATTTGTGCAAAACTTGTCTTGTGGTTACCTTAAACTGCAATAATACTAGTTTGGTTAGGTTAGTTTTGGTTTCATAAGCTGGAAGTGTTAAAAAAACAATCAAATTATCAAAACCAGATTGGAAACTGTTTTTCTTCCAAAGCATATTATGTTAGGTTTCATTAGGTTGTGTTAGGTTTTTATAAGTTGGGTAATTTAAAGAAAACATATTGTTTGAAATTTTCCCGTTTCCTTCCTTGATTTTTGTATTCCAAGGGAGGTCGGGTTATGTTTAATTGTTATTTATATTTTTTAAGCATTCACTTTTTCACTGTTACCTGACTCAAAGCTTCTTTTTAGTGTTATTTTGCTTCCAAACTGAAAAACAAGCATTCGCACAGAAAATGGATGGTTCCATCATCTTGGTCACCTTCACAACTATTGCACTGAAAAAATATGGTCCAAGAATTAAAAAAAAAACACCTTCCAAGCACAAAATTACCATGTCTTGGCTGGCTTAGGGTAACTGCATGAATACGAGTTCATCTAAAATTGCCAACATATTTGTCTAGGCGTCATGTATGGCAAAAATGTTGCTGAATTCCAATGGGGTCTGAAAGTTGATAAAGATGTAGATGGCGCTGAGAGTCAATGGTCACCCAGCCTTCTTTGGCGAACCTAAAGCGCTATGTTTTGTGGGTTAGGGAGGGCAGAATCTTTATATTTAAAAAGCCTATTGTACATTTTGTAAGCAGCGTATGTTTGCGCGTATTTAATTATGTTGAATGTACTTCAGACACGTCTAGTTTGCTGGAATATTTACCATTAGTGCGCTAGAAATTAGGAGAAGCAAGCCAGAAGTATGGGTGTATGTGCGGTTCCCGGCTGCCATAAACGTGATCCATCTATCAGGTTTCCAGCAGACTGCAAGGTAAGAAGGCAGAAAATTGATTTGAAAAACAACTATTGTTTGACTGCCTTTCTGTAAAAGACGTAGTGGGAACCATTTAGGAAAGCACTGGTAAGGTACCTAGGCACATTAGGTACCAAGGTAAGTACCTATCTATTGTCCAGACTGGAAAGTATGGCACAAGGTTCACTGGGGCACATCAGCCCAAAGCGGAAATATGCACCAATCCACACCAAGGGTGAGAAATTGACTCCAATCTACACCCCCCCCCCCAATCCATAGCCAGGAATTTGTCATGGCTATAATACCTAACATGCTAAGATTGGATTGTTAGCCTACTTAATTTGAAATTAATAATTTGAGTTCCACCCATAAGTTATGTTCAGTCAAATTAATTTCACCAAAATTGCATTGCAGGTAAGGTTGGGCAGTGGGTATCTGGTTACCTAGAGCTAGGTACCTTACCAAGGTAGTTGTTCATATGGGCCCCATTAGGGACCCACACCCACCTCTCAGGGAGCCTGCACTGCTCGGGGCACTGACTCCCAGGGGCCCACATCTCTTGTGGGTCCTGTACACAGGAGTGGATTCAGAAAGCTGTCAAGGGGGGGTGACCTCATAGAGAGGGGGCCCATGCTGTGCCAGGATACCAGCCAAGAATGTCCTTCCTGGAGTAGGCAGGGTGGAAAGTGATGTTTGATGAGGCCTGCTAGTATTCCATGTTCCGGTCTTGGGGGGGAGCAATGTCTGGTGTGACCCACAGGTATTCCATGTGCCAATCTTGGGTGGGGGGTCTGACACTTGCGAAATTGTGCCCCATCTTGGGAAAATTATCGTACAGATTAAGGGTTTAGGGTAGGCTTTAGGTCAGGTTTGGTCAGGCCGGGTTAGGTTTCAGCCCCACCCAATGTGTGATGCCTGCTAAATGAATACCGGAACTTTTCAGGGAACCTGCACATCCACTAGAGCGGTGGTTCCCAACCTTTTGGTCCATTTCCCCTTTCGCCTCTGGCCAAACCTGCCGTTTCCCCCCTGAAAAAACTGAAGTTATATTTGTATGTCACTCAAGACATCACTTACGTCAATGAGACAAATGCGTAATGGATCCCATCAAAATTTCCCCCCTGAAATACCGAAATTTCCACCCAGGGGGAAATTTCTCCCCGGTTGGGAACCACTGCACTAGGGGGACCTGTAACTGTAACATTTTTAACAGTAGGTGGGTAGAGATCTCTTACCTCTGGACCAGCTCTTCCTTCCTGCCCTTTGTGGATGCATGCCTTTCCCTTAATAAGCTTGAAAGTTGAGGTGTTGTGAAACTCCCATAAAATCCCTATCACTATTCAAGTCCATCATTGCGCCTAGTAGCTACCACCGTAACGTGCAGTCAATAGCAAAGCACTTGCCAGCTCAGACGCGTATGTTCTACCCAAGCTAGTGGCCAGAGTCCGATTATTGGCGAGTTCCTGGCACACTGTAACCCATGAACAACCTTTCTTCAACACAATATTTCCGAAATCCTTGGCCTAAATGACTTGCAACCCTAATAAAAGCCACATGCCAACACCGACTCCCGGCAACCCCACGCAAAATGCACAGCAAAGATGGCCGACGCCTCCTCGTTGGGTGACCATTGCGTACAGCGCCGCCCTGGTGGCCAAATCGTAGCTTTCAGACCCCATTGGCCACAAATAACCGTTAGGCGTCAGACGCAATGTTACTGCGGACATCGAGGGGATCTCCAGTAAAGAAAGAAAACAGGTGCCATTCAAGAACTCTGAAACATGCGCCCCCGACAAGCGATCCCGGATGCTCACTAGTGTGCGCGCGAAGAATATAGTTACGATTTGTGAGACTCTGTCTCCATAAAATATGATGCGAAGTGCATTTATGAAAGTTAGCTTGCCTTCAGAAGTCGATTTTATAGCGACTTGCAGTGACCTATTGCGCATATTGGTACTTTCCGTATTTCCTTTTTTTTCTTTATATAATAAATAAATATTTAGTTTGGTTTAGTTGGAGTTTGTAGCTGGTGGGAGTCGGGATAACTTTAAATTTAGAAAACAAAAGAGAAAAAGATAAGAAAAAAATGGAAGGTGACTGTGGGAGGTGTAAGTGTATGGTAGTCATTGGGGACTTGAGCAAGAAAGTAGATATGTTAGTAAGGGAGGTGGAGCGCCTGAAGTGTTTGGTGGCAGGGCCCGCCATAGGAAATGTCAGTCAGGCAAGCCAGGTGCAGGAGACTAGGGGTGATAGGGGTGGAGATAGTATGGACCATGATAGTGGAGAGTGGAAAGTAGCTAGACGCCAGAGTACGAGACTAGCTTTAAGGAAAATTGACAATGGAATTGAAACTAATAATAGGTTTGAGGTACTGCAGGAGCGAGATAGTAATGCTGCTAAGGAGGAAGGTAGGAATGACCAGGTAGCTGATGATAGAGAGGGAGAGGTTTTAGTTATAGGGGACTCAAGAGTGAGGTACATGGACCGTACTTTTTGTAGCAGGAACCCCAACAAACTGACTCGTGTTTGCTACCCAGGGGCCCAGGTAAAGGATGTTGGTGATAGGATAGAAGGAGTAATGAAGGGTAGTGGAGAGAGCACAACAGTAATTGTGCAGGTTGGTGTAAATGATGTAGGAAAAGCAAAAACAGAGGAAACAATACAAGAGTATAGGGCTTTGATAGGTAGGTTAGCTGTAAGCAGGAAACGAGGAATGGTAACATCCATCCTCCCTATGGTTAACGCAAGCATAGAGTGGTACTCAAGGGCCATTGGGCTGAATACCAGGGTGGCCAAGATTTGTAAGGAACTTGGGGTGGGGTTCTTGGATTTGTGGGGGGGATTTCTGGGGGAAGACTGAAATGTTTGCATTAGATGGGCTGCATTTGAGCAAGAGAGGAGTTGAATTGCTCAGCAATAGGTATGAGGAGGCTCTCAATAGGAAACAGGGAAACTGGGCAGGTCATGGGGGGATGTAGCTGGTAGAGAGAGAAGTCTTGCAAACAAGGGAAGGAATGGTTTATCATGTTTTTACGTCAATGCCAGAAGTGTTAGGAACAAAATTGGGGAACTGCATGCTTATATGTTGTCTGAAAAGCTAGATTTGGTATGCATAACAGGCATGGGTTAATGAAAGCATTTTTGGAGACAACTTGCAAGAATTTGAATTGACAGGCTACAACATGCATGCTTATCAAAGGCAGGCAAGGATAGGAGGAGGTATACTGTTGTATGTCAGACAAGTAATGAAATGTCATTCCATAGAAGATAGTGTACATAATGAAGGTGTAGAATCCTTGTGGTTAGATATCATTCTCAAAAATGGAACAAAATTTAGGGTTGGGGCCTTCTATAGACCTCCAGACCAGAATGAAAACACGGACAGGTTGATGCAGGAAGAGATAAGTAGGAGAGTACAGGAGAGAACTGTTTTGTTGGGGGATTTCAACATAACAGGATTGGGAAGCAAAACTATAGGTCTAAACAAATCAGGAAGAAGCTTCATGGATTGTTTTGAGGAGAATTTCTTTTTTCAAATGATACATGAACCTACAAGGGAGAATGAAATGTTAGATCTTGTGCTTACTAATGAGGAAAATTTTGTACAAAATGTGAACATAGGAGAGACTTTGGGTAATAGTGATCACAACATTATACGCTTCTCATTGTATGTTGGAAATGTAGGAACCAATAAGACATTGATTCCAAATTTTGCTAAAGGGAATTACAATGAGTTCAGGATCTTCCTGAATGAAATTCATTGGGAAGACTTATTGAAAGGCTTAGATGCTTATGAAATGTGGAGAATGATAAAATATAAACTATTTCAAGGTCAGGATAGGTTCATTCCCAATAGGCAAATTAGATTAACCAGGGTTAAGCACCCTTCATGGCTGACCAGGGAAGTAAAGCATTTACTGGAGTCAAAGAAGCAGGCATTCAAGAAACTAAAATATGCTAACTCTGAGGTAAACCTCAAATCATATCAAATAGCTAGAAATAAAGTTAGGTGTGTTAGGGCATCTAAAAGACTGGCTGAAATCAAATTAGCTCGGGAATGTTCAGCAGGTAATGCTAAGAGATTCTTTAGTTTCTACAAATTTAAGGCTAAAAAGTGTGGTGTAGGACCACTGGAGATAGATGGGGAATTAGTGGTCGATTGTGATATTGTGGAATCCTTAAGCAAGCAATTCTCATCAGTCTTTACTAAAGAGAATTCTGGTAGAATAGAAACAACTGAATCACATGCCATGACAGGTGATAGGTTGGAGTATCTTACAATAACTACAGAAGCTGTAGAAAAGCAGTTGCAGAATATAAAACCTAATAAAGCTTCTGGACCGGATGATATATATGCTAGGGTCTTAGTAGAGTGTGCTAAAGCTTTAGCAGTTCCTCTAGGTATACTTTTCAGGCGGTCTATGGAATACTCTGAAGTGCCTGAAGATTGGAGAAATGCAAATGTAGTTCCAATTTTCAAAAAGGGAAGTAGGAAGTGTGTAGGGAACTACAGGCCAGTCAGTTTGACCTCAATAGTTTGCAAGGTACTGGAAAATCTTGTTAAACAGAATGTTCAGATTCATCTTGATAGGCACAATCATTTAAGGGATACTCAACATGGATTTCGATCTCGAAGGTCTTGTTTAACTAACCTTTTGGAGTTCATGGAGTATGTTACTAAAGAAGTAAACAATCAAAGCAGGATGGATGTTGTATACTTGGACTTCAGCAAAGCTTTTGATAAAGTTCCACATAGGAGGCTAATTCATCAACTACAGCAATATGGGATTGTTGGAAAAGTTCTAGGTTGGATTGAAGCATGGTTGAGGAAAGGAAGCAAAGGGTAATGTTAAATGGATGTAAATCTGATTGGAAGGATGTTCTGAGTGGAGTACCACAGGGCTCTGTTCTAGGGCCACTTCTCTTTATCATCTTTGTGAATAACATTGAGGTAGGGCTGAGGAATAGTGTTCAAATTTGCTGATGACATCAAGCTGGTAGGAGTGGCAAACAGTTGTGATCAATCTAGTAATATTCAACTAGACTTGGAGGACTTAACAAAGTGGGCTGATCAATGGCAGATGTCATTCAACTATGACAAGTGTAAAGTTATGCATCTGGGGTCTGGAGGTGAGACTTTCAGATATACAATGGGAGGGAGGGAACTGGATGTTATTGAAGAAGAAAGGGACTTAGGTGTGTTGGTTTCAAAAGACCTTAAAGCAGAGAAACAATGTAGCTCAGCGAGGAACAGGGCACTCAGAATGCTGGGACTCATTAATAGAAGTGA